>LGRX02010108.1:0-30802 GCA_001247695.2 Cymbomonas tetramitiformis | reverse complement strand
CCGCAGGTTGCTCCGCCGATCCCGACGGCGCGTCCGGTACCACCCCCGCGGTCTTGGGTGCGGGCACCTCCGTGCTCGTGGGGGCGGGAGCATCCGCGGGTTGAGCCGTCCCTCCCGACGGCGCGTTCACTACCAGCCCTGCGGTGTCGGGTGCGGGCACCTCCGTGCTGGTGGGGGCGGGAGCATGCGCGGGTTGCTCCGCCCCTCCCGACGGCCCCTCTACACCCACCCGAACGCCCTCGGGTGTGGCCGCTTGAACAAGGGGCGGGGGCCACGCCGACGGCACCGCAAGCAACGGCAAACTGTTCTCGAGCGCGCCTTCCAGCAGCATGGCACCATGTTTTGCGAGGTTCACAGCGTCTCTCTCGGCTTGGGAGGTTGGGTAGACCGTGCGCTTCGCCATGCACTCCGGCCTACCACAATTGTTCACCTCTTCAATGCCTTTGGCTACCATGCACACGTTATGGTAGCTAGCCTTGCAGTGCGAGCACCTGTGGACACCACGTCCATCGTCCTTCTCGCATATGAAGCAGGACTCATCTGGTGCTGGCGGTGGGGGTGAGGGCGGAGCCGTGGCGAGCCCACCTAATTCATAGAACACCAAAACCAAGCACGTTTACACAAGTAGGACGAGAAACATAAATAGAACTAAAAACTCATTACAACGTTATATTATTGGACCACTTTGAAAAATGTGCTCACCAGCGTCGCCGGTCTTCAGCGCGCTAGTAGGCCAGTCCAAGGACTTTCTTCGAGAACTCTGCGCTTCCTTGGCCAAGCCCGCCAACGCGCGGGGAGCGTCAATTGAGGCCAGCGTTTTAACGGTGGCCTCGGTGGCATCTTCCGCCACTTCACTAGCAGTACACTCTGATCGCTGCTCGCACTCCTTGCGCCCACAGTTCTTTTGATTTGTGAGCAAACCACAATCGGCAGTCCCGAATTTTCGCTGACATGAAGGATGGAAACCACCTCCACAAACACTACAAGTCATAATGGTCGCGCTTTTCTTGCAATAAACGCACTTCCCCGGCCGAGGACCACACTGCTTGCATATTACTCCAACCTCCTCATTGCTAGAACACGCGAAATGAAAGTAGCCCTGGCACGTCTTGCATTGGATCTTCGGTACAATAGTTTTCGGGACCGCACAATCGCGGACCACACATTTCACTACATTCTCTTCTTTCTTCTTCACAAGAGCTTTCACAACAGCCTGTTTTCCACGGTTCGCCCCCATGTTTCTGGGGCAAGGTGTTAACGTGCTACTTACTCTTAGGTTTCAGGAGCATAAGTCAATTAAGTAAAGGCGGAGTCTTGGGCCTTCAAGTCCGTCCAGAACTCCAAAGCGCCACATCACCATGCACATACAAATATCCCACGCAAAAATATTTCGCTGTGGAACCCTAACAGATTTGGAGTCCGTCGATAAAACTTGATCGAACTCCAAAGCGCCACATCACGATGCACACAACATTATGTCACGGATATAAATTATGATGTGGAGCGCTGACAGATTTGGAGTCCGTCGATAAAACTTGATCGAACTCCAAAGCGCCACATCAAGATGCACATAACATTATGTCACGGATATAAATTATGATGTGGAACGCTGACAGATTTGGAGTCCGTCGATAAAACTTGATCGAACTCCAAAGCGCCACATCACGATGCACACAACATTATGTCACGGATATAAATTATGATGTGGAGCGCTGACAGATTTGGAGTCCGTCGATAAAACTTGATCGAACTCCAAAGCGCCACATCAAGATGCACATAACATTATGTCACGGATATAAATTATGATGTGGAACGCTGACAGATTTGGAGTCCGTCGATAAAACTTGATCGAACTCCAAAGCGCCACATCACGATGCACACAACATTATGTCACCGATATAAATTATGATGTGGAGCGCTGACAGATTTGGAGTCCGTCGATAAAACTTGATCGAACTCCAAAGCGCCACATCACGATGCACACAACATTATGTCACCGATATAAATTATGATGTGGAGCGCTGACAGATTTGGAGTCCGTCGATAAAACTTGATCGTACTCCAAAGCGCCACATCAAGATGCACATAACATTATGTCACCGATATAAATTATGATGTGGAGCGCTGACAGATTTGGAGTCCGTCGATAAAACTTGATCGAACTCCAAAGCGCCACATCACGATGCACACAACATTATGTCACGGATATAAATTATGATGTGGAGCGCTGACAGATTTGGTGAACTCCAAAGCGCCACATCATGAAGCACTTCACGCCATTTCGAAGTGAAACGCGTTCGTATTCTTCAAGAATGTGACCGGTGATGGAAGTGCGAGGAAGCTCATGCCCTCGCACGAATATATTTCATGTATATTTGATATGTGGTTAGCGTGGTAGAAACGACAACGATATGGGTGGGACGAAGCGGCGCCCCAATCCGACAAGCTTCAACGGTGCGGTTGTACTTTATTTGTAAAGAGCCCGAAGCTATTATGAACTATTATGATCTGTGACAAAATGCGTGAGAACGACTGTTGAGGAGTGCGCATACCTTTTTGTAGCAGGGGTGCACATCGTGGAAGGCCACGTGAAGTTCACCGTGGTTCGGGATGATCGACGTTGGCTACTAGGGCAGTTATGTGGAATCATGCATGTCATTCTAGCTATGAGCGTCTTTTTAGCTTTGTGCGGCTCAGCCGCGAGCTACAATCCTGGACCAGACTGGGATATCCCGCCAATTCTTATGGACTTGCTACCTCTTCTAGTAGAAGTAGGCGACTCCGCACGCACCATACCTCTTGGAGTGTGGCCCCTACCGCAAGAAGCTATGCCGACGCTTCGACACTTGGTTACCAAGTTGGATTCGGTGTGCGATATTTGGGCGTCTGCACGAGCTGAGGCGACTTCCACGCCCTTGCGCAATTGTCAGATTCCTGACAGCTCAGACAAAGAGGAATGTTCTTCTCCAGACGAACTGGACACTTCGCGCGAAGTGTCCAAAGGAGGGATAGAGGGGCAAGAAGATGGTTTGCGTCGGTCGCTGACACGTCACGAAGTTGACAGACCACAGGAATACACGCCACTGAAGCGAGGAAACAGGAACCACTGGATGGCTACTATCCAAATTCATGGTCCTCCCACAAGGACCAACGCGCGATGACTATTATGAGTGCCACATGGATCGTTGAGGCGTATGCGTGCTTTTGGCATCATATTTATGAGTCAATTGAATAATTTCCCCTACAGAATCGTCCACGCGTGTGCTAGAGGGGCGTGCTTAAAGGGTGCGCTTTTGATATGTTTTCTATCGAAATCGTCGAAAAAAAGATGGTCCTCCCACAAGGACCATAGTCTTTAAGCGTCCTAGCGGTTGCATGGTGCGCGGTGTTGGCCGCTCATGGTCGCACACCTTGAGTTTATGACCAACTATGAAAACTTAGTTGGATAGTCCACACTCTAGTCGCCATCTGAGCTCTCGTTTACCGTGGCGGTTGATCACTCCCGAGTGAAATAAGGATTTTGCGATTTTCGCACTTCTAATTTTCACTTCGCGGCAAGCTAACGAGTGCACATCGCTCACATACTTGCCCATATGGCTTATGTTAAGCTTTCAAAAAATCATTTTATGGATATACTTCAAAAGTTTAAGCACCATACGCTCCTACCACACTGTGAATGCACTCTAGCGGGCATCGTGGATAATGGGCCATGTTTGCACCGATTATCCCATTCCGGCCAAAAAAACCCGACTAAAAAGGTGTACGGTTGTTAATACGCATTAGAGATGGCCAATATATGCACTCCAACATGACGTATGACCCAAATATGATGGGGACATGTGTATAAGATCGATATGATCGCATGGACGCAGGTGTAGCCTGCACATACTATTCCCAAAAAATTATTGAAGATATCGTATCTTTTTGTGCCTTTTTGAATTTTCAAAAAAATGCAATCTGAAAAAGTTGAGGGTGCTTGTCGCAAATGCGAACGCCATGGATATATTGGGTGGATCCAGGCCGGACCAAGCATCGAAGTAATTAATATATGTCCCATTGATACTAAAAATCATTGGGCGCGCCTTCTAGATCCGAACCAATGCCCAATTAAATTCTTGCAACATTGGTCCTTGTGGGAGGACCATAATCGATTATGGTCCTCCCACAAGGACCATGGGATAGTAGCCATGGATAGGGAAGATGAGCGAGATTTTTAGTAGGTCCCCAAACCGCATCGCTTCAGCGGTGAGGGGGTACATTGAAACGCTGCCAAAGGAAGTGGCAGTAGGTGAACTGCAACGCTGTCGCGCAGCGTTGTTCGGTGATACAGAAATGGCGAAGACCAAAGCTATGGACTGCATTCTAGAAAACCTGGTTGCGGTCTTTGGGGCGCTGTCGAGTAGGAATTCTAACTTGAACGAGGAGCACAAGCTTGCAGTGGCGGCCGCAGTGTTTGGCGAGAACATGCAAGAGGGGCAAGTGTTAACCGCAGCGACAACAATGTTAGGCGTGCATAAGCGTGTAGGATATGCGGGCATCACGGGGCATAAAAACATGCTGGCGGGTGCGAGGGTTGGCAATGCCGAGCGTGCACGAAGGAGCTTGCACGTGGGTGTGACGCGCCCCAAGCGACGTGGGCGTCGTTCAGGGTGCATGGCGGAAGCCACTTGTGCACTCATCCGCGACTTTTGGTTGCACCCGGACAACACGCGCGTGAGTCCTTGTAAGAAGGACGTGGTGTTGGCAAGAGATCCACACACGGGGAAGCTTGAGACGCCCCGTGAGTACGTTAGCAAGCATTGGCTTGAGGCTTCGCAACTAGTGGTGTACCGGAGATTTGTGGCGAAATATCCAAGCGTGAAGGTGGGGCAAAGGTCGTTTGAGAAGGCGGGAGTTTGCAAACCGCACAATGTGGTACGGTTGACAAGAAGGGACAACATCTCTTGTTGTTGTAGGTATCACGAGGACATGCGCATGGTGCTTAAAGGGTTCGACGAAGCACGGGAGGCGGTGCACAAGAAGTGCCCGTGCAAGGATAAGAAGTGTTGCCCCCGAGTGCCACGGACGGCGGAGGAAAAGAGGGAGAGCGCGGTGGGTGCGCCGACGGGGCAAGTGTGTGGCATCGTGAAGGCGGGGAAGTCTACCTCCACGTTCGCGGAGAGTCTGTTGTGCCCGCGTGAAGGGGATAAGCACCGCATAGAGTGCCTGTTGCAAACCTGCAAACAGTGCGGAGGTTTGAAGAGCTTTAAAGTGTGCGAGAAGGAGGTGCAATATGCGGAGGAGGTGAGGTGGTCGTGCTATGAGACTCTGAGTACGGGCAAGTACGACGACGAAGGGAAAGAGGTTAGGAGGTTGCAGTTTTTGCAGAAGAAGACGAAATTGGGGGCGTTGATATCTAAGCTGCAAACGTTGTTGCTGGGGCACGAACCGGGGAAGTCGCCAAACTGTCGGTGCAATGGACGCTTTCTGTGCGAGGACGCGGCGTCGGAATCGTGGAAGTGGCGGAGGCTAAATGGCGTCGGGGACTGCCCGTTTTTGCGTCCCTATGCTTACCATACATTCATGGCCTTGCACCAGCACCGTCAATTTAAGACGTGTATCACGGATTTGCCGTTGGGGCATACGGCGTGGTGTTTCGACTTCTCCGAGAACCATTCGTTGAACATCCCGAGGGAAGTTCAGAGTTTGCACTGGGTGGTGAAGCAGGCTACTGTGTTGGTGTGTGTATTATGGCGGCACGCGTGCAAGGAAGTCGATGGGGTAGAGTCCACGGCGGAGAACCCGGTTGTGATAAAGGACTATGTGTACTTTATCAGTGATGACCGCAAGCATGATCACAGATTCATTCGGTACATGCGAGAGGTGATCATCAAGGAGTACTTTGAGAAAAGGGGGATTCCGAAGCCAATATTTATTCACGAATGGGCGGATGGCTGTGCGGGGCAGAACAAGTGCGCGGCGGGATTCGCGGACGTGGGAAACAGCAAAATGGAATGGTCGCTGGGGATTCCTTGTCAGCGGAACTTCTTTGAGACGGCGCATGCTAAAGGGGAGCAGGACGGAGCGGGGGCACACGTGAAGCATGCAGCGGCGGTGGCGGTAATTTCGGAGGGTGACAAATGGTATGGGAAGATCTTGTGTGCGGCCGATCTCTATGCTTTTTGTGTGGAGAGGTTGCGCACACGCGCGGACACCAGCTACACGAAGTCGAGGGCCGCATTCAATCAACGATTTTTTATCTAGTTCCCGAGGACGCGACGAAAGAGGTGGCGGGAGGTTTGTCGGCGGTTGATCACACGGCGCGCATCGCATACAAATCTTTGGAGCGCACTTTGCAACTGCATTCGGTGCGATCGGGCGTGGAGGGGAAGTTGCTGGTGCGCGACAGGACATGCTATTGCGTGTCATGCTATGCAGAATGTGTGTCGTCCATGCCGACGTCCGAGAACTGTTTGGAGAGCTCGCATGTGGATTTGTGGAGGGAGGTGGAATTGACGCCCGCAACGGGTGCGGACGCGGCAAGGGTGCGGGAGTTGGTGGAGGAGTATGCGAGTGATGTGAGTGTAGCGGTGCGGCGCGGATGCATCATCGCGGTCCACCGAGACCCGGCGGACCGCACACACGCCTACTACTTGGTGAAGGCGTTATCCGCCGTGACGGAGGTTGGACCTAGGGGGCGCCGAGATGACTATGGGCAATATTTTGCCCCGGGAGAATTTGTGGTTTCGGGGAGGTACTTTGAATGGGAAGATGCCGATGTGAGAGATGACTACATACTAGACACAAGTAAAAAGTGCTTGATCTCTTGTGAAGCCGTGCGTGCAACCGATGTGCGCCTAGTTAAAAGAGGGGATGTGTACAAGATGCCTGCTGCCGAGCATGAGCGCGTGTTATCACTGTTGTAATTTTTGCATTCAAATATATAGTATGGGATTTGGCATTCACAATGCAATAATGATAACATTTTTTGCATATTTATGCTCAAGCATTTGAACAAACTTGGGGCATCACAATTTTGATGTGACGCGCATGCATGCCAAGTGCAAAACACGATTTCCTGCGGTTTGCAGTGCCCAAAATGGCCCCGCACGACTACTCCAAAGCCCTAAATGTCAAAAAATAACATTTTTGAGTTTGTCTAAACCTTCTCCAAACTTCTCCAAAAATATCAAGCCGTATAACAACATTTACCGAAATTATGCACTTTCTAGCGGACCCCGCATACGCGAAACCCCTGCTCTCACCGCCAATATTTCACCCGCCAGCAACCCTAAAACCCTAAAATCTTGGCTATGCAACTTTCAAGTGCCTTCAACTAACTTGGTGCACCTCCCCAAACTCGGCGGTGACCTTTTATCAACACATTCATGCGACGCGCATGCATGCCAAGTGCAAAACACGATTTCCTGCGGTTTGCAGTGCCCAAAATGGCCCCGCACGACTACTCCAAAACCCTAAATGTCAAAATTTTATATTTTGAGTTTGTCTAAACCTTCTCCAAACTTCTCCAAAAATATCAAGCCGTATAACAACATTTTCCGAAATTATGCACTTTATAGCGGACCCCGCATACGCGAAACCCCTGCTCTCACAGCCAATATTTCACCCGCCAGCAACCCTAAAACCCTAAAATCTTGGCTATGCAACTTTCAAGTGCCTTCAACTAACTTGGTGCACCTCCCCAAACTCGGCGGTGACCTTTTATCAACACATTCATGCGACGCGCATGCATGCCAAGTGCAAAACACGATTTCCTGCGGTTTGCCGTGACCAAAATGGCCCCGCACGACTACTCCTAAACCCTAAATGTCAAAATTTTATATTTTTGAGTTTGTCCAAACCTTCTCCAAACTTCTCCGAAAATATCAAGCCGTATAATAACATTTCCCGAAATTATGCACTTAAGTATGTAACCCCCGTCCACCCACGCGTGCCACATGCCGGTATATCGAGCTAATTATTGTGTTAAGACCATGAAGAGGCACCTTACACCAAGTGGGTTTGTTTACAATTTAATCATGCACAGCAAGTATGCTATGTGGTTTATTTTGCAACATCTGATGCACTTGTTATATGTGAGTATACATGCCAGCTGCTATCGTGACCAAGCTGGATGCATATGTGTATGCATATGTCAATGTATAATACAGTGGAATCAGACTGCATGATACAGTTGCATGGTATAATAATGCTTGGAACATCTTGCTGCATGCACTTGGTATATACTGAATGAATAGTATATACTGCAAGTGTGTGTATGTGTTAAGTGCTGTACACACATATGATTGCACACACATGTGATTTTGCTGCACACACTATGATATTTGCTATACATACATATATGATTGCACAGCATCCACTTCATCTGATGTCATACTATGTGTGTGTGTGTGTGTGTGTGGTATAGTTACACACACAGCATGTAGTTCACACACACATGACTGCAAACTTGTATGTAAATCTGCTAGTGAATGAATGCATATCATCTCTTATGTGCAAGCATCACAGATTTTGTATAGCATGCTGCAAATATATATACCATCATCGCGCGTCATCTGATCATGATGATTCTAGCAGGTGTATACATATCCTGTCAAGGTAAATCATTATGCGCGCGTAGACGAGTGATTTTTGTAACCATTTGAAATGACGATAGTTCGATGCGTACACTGCACTGAAAATTAGTGCGAGTAGCGATTATCAAAATCGCTGATGTGCGCGCTGCGAATGGTGAACATATCTCGTCGCAGGTATGTACGGCATATGATACGAATTGATAAGGACGCAGACGCGAGCCTTAAGATATATTATGATATAATAAGATAGCGCAGGTGTTATTGAACAGTAACACGCGCACAGCTTATGAGCGGGTGATGAGTGCAGACTTCGTCCGAAGATACTGCGGTAGCACAACGCTATCTCATCTATACCGAATGCCTCCCATCTCACAGATGGTACCGCTATTGGGTTGTGAACCCGAGGCATTGGTTGATAGGGTTACTGTGACCCTCATCACCTACAACGACCTTAGGGTGTTACATGGTATCAGTAACACCTAATTATATCAAATTTAAGCAGTGTGAACATTTCCTGAAGGAATTAAAGCAAAACTGTATTTAAGATGTCACTTTTTACCACGTGATACTTGAGAGGTACGTTACACCCCCTAGTTTTCACACGTGATTTTAGGGTGTTACAGGGTGTTACAAGTGCTGAAATATTTTCCCCATATACCTTAATAGGTAAAAAATTGGATGAGCAAAAAAAATCAGACTCGAATTTTCATTTTGAAATTGTACCTGTGAGATTTTTACCCATTTTCACCACTTTTTGACATATAAGTCAGTGAGTGTGTGTGAGCACTAGGTGTATACTACAATGTATACAGTTGTTACACCTCTGCTATATATCTCACCTAAATACATGAAATGGAATTTGACATTTTTTCATGTTGGTATGTGAAGATATATGTATGGTCAATATTTGGTACATTGGGTTTTGTTGATTGAAACCCATGACAAATAGACCAAACCCTAATGATATATATATATATATAGGTGTATCAACTTTAAGTGCAGTCACTTAAGTGATAACTTGTCAGTAACCTATCATTTACTTGGGCATATGGCAGTGCACTGAAAAAATATCAAAGTGATATTTTCAGGTTCCAAGTAATCAGAACAAAGCTTGATTAATGAATCAGAGCAGTGTCTATAATAATCTCTATCAGCTGTCAATATGATTACTGATATGAGACCTGGATTACATGCATTTGAACTGATCAGAACTGTATCAATTGTCAGAATGCAATGTAGAAGTTGGTGTTGCTCCAGCGATAGTAAAGGTATGGACAGTGTTCAGCAGTTACCAACTGCATCATGAACACTGTATAATGCCTTCGGGTCTGGAGATATTCTCCATCCAGCCCTACAGCATGTGGTTTTATCCTGTTTACCATAACTATCGCCATCACTGACATCCAAACACGCACATGTGTTTGTTGGATGGTATCTACATTATCATACACATGGTTGATATTATAGTTGATCATTTCACTTAATGAATCAGTGAATGTCAACATAGTGTCAGTGATTGTGCATTAGGTAGCCCCTCATTTGTGTCGCACGGGGTATTTTATTTGTCGTGTCGCAAAAGATTCGTTTATATTAACGACGCTTCGCAGCTTTTTCAGAAATATGCTGTTTTTCATTTCGTTTCCCTTAAAGGAGCGAAACAGGTTTCCTGGAAAAAAGTGACATCAACAGGCCACACCGCAGGAGCTGTCCCTCAAAAATTATGCCGTTGGAAATTTTTCGAAAATTTTCTGCCCATGTCAGCAGTCCTACCCCGGATTGTGTCGAGCGCTCGCGCTTTACCGGCCAATCATGATACGATAGCATCTCAGCAGTCCTACCCCGGATTGTTTCGACCGTTCGGTCGTAACCGACAACGAGAGAAACGTTTAACAATTCAAAATTATACCACGAAGATATATATACTGTTTTCCATCCATGCCAGCAGTCCTACCATGAATGTGTCGAGCGCTCGCGTTATACCGACCAATCATGATACGATAGCATCTCAGCAGTCCTACCTTGGATTGTTTCGACCGTTCGGTCGTAACCGACAACGAGAGATACGGGTAACAATTCCATATTTTACCCCGAAGATATGCGGAATTTACAATTATGAATTTGTCGCAAAACTGCTCTAATAACAGGTTTACCGATCTCAGCAGTCCTACCCCGGATTGTTTCGACCGTTCGGTCGTAACCGACAACGAGAGACACGGGTAACAATTCCATATTTTACACCGAAGATATGCGGAATTTACAATTATTTACGCATCTCGTCATTCAAGATCATCTCACCACTCCTATCGGCGGCGCGCCCCGGACAAAAGTGGATATGGTATGATCCTGGTCGGCAACGTTTTCATTTTTCTCCAAGCTCTTATCTTGCGCCTACCTGCTCGCTGTCTCAGCGCGCGGCTTGTGTTTTTGTTTGATTAATGATTTTTGCGCGCTACTTTTCTTTAGCGATATTTCATGTCGACCATGTTTTCGTGTGCATGCGTGGAACCCGGCGGGGGGGCGTTCCTGCGATGTTCTCACATGAGCCGCATCCCACCAGCAGCCCATCCTGCGATACATGGATGATTGGAGGCCGTCGGGCGTCTTTGCATCCCGCCTGACGGTTTGAGTTCAATTTTCAACAGGAATTCTTCCTTCCTGAGCAGCGCTCTGTTTTTTTGCAGGTTTATGCTGTGCCTTTTCTGAAGGCGCCAGCAACGGCCATAGTGTATAATTCATGCTGTGCCTTTTCTGAAGCCGCCAGCAACGTTCCTGGCGGCATCTTTCCCTCTGGCCCTACTAAGCTGAAGGGGTGCTTGGAGACCGGCGGGATTCTCCGACGGGTTGGGTTCGATTCCCAACGTCTTTACTAACCAGCGTTTCGTTTTTTGCAGGTTTTGTTTTTTACGCCGAGCATCCTTTTATGCCGCCAGCAGAGTGCTCGCGGCATCCTGTGACTTCCAGCTCTGTTTAGGTTTCGCCGATTATTGATGTTCAGAATTTTAGATTTTCCACCCACTGTTCCGCTGCTGTTTTCAAAACGTCTATTTTGTACGTAGACGCCCACCCGAGGGTGAAATGCGGACAGCAGTTGGCTGTCGGTATTGGGTTCGATCCCCAACGTCCTGACTGATTCGCTGTTCGTGTGCTGCAGGAAACGTTTTGGTTCTGAAGATTTTGGAACGTGCGCTGTGCTCTAGTTTCCTAGTTTAGATTTTCATATCGCCCTCGGGTAGTTGAATCCTTGTATTAGAAACTAGCAGCCTAGTAGTAATAAGTATTTATGCTAATATTTTTTAAGAGAGTAATCGGTTTTTCTCTTAGTATCTTTATCCATCTGAAATGCTTGCTTGCTTGCTACTCATGTATGCTCCGTGCTATATGAATGTCCCCAAGTGATCGTATAATACACCTGTGTTTTATGTAATATTCGCGGTACTACTCGTTCAGTAATTTTGTTTTTCAAGTCATATTCGCGGTACTATTCGTTTGTGTTCCCCCTAGCTTAATTTCATTTTCGGAAATTTTCTGTGAATTTTCACGACAGAAATGAGCGTGGTACTCATGATTGTCGCACCTGCGACAGATATGAGCCCCCGGCTCATTTCTGTCGCACGGTATAATTCCAATCTGTCTTGCGACACGACAAATAAAATACCCGGTGCGACAAATTTGAAGTGCTACCTGTGCATTATGCAGGTACTTGCTGATTTAGTACACTTAAGCAAATTGATTTATCATACAAGATGATCTGTATACCACTGGACAGCATGTAGCTAGTATGATGTATATCAATTTGGTTAGTAAGTTGTAATCCTGCATATCTCATCATGATGAATGACGAGTTGATTGATATATTTCACAAATGGCTCCGGTGAGTATTCCATCTTTGATCAACAGTAGAACAGTATTCCATCCCAAATCCTACGTCAGGAAATACTGAGCTAATTATTGTCTTTATGATCAAGATTGGCACCTTATACCAAGTGGGTTCATTTATAGCCTACAGTACACTTGCACAGCAGGTATGCTATATGATATATTGATGCAACATCTGGTATGTGTGTAAGATGTGCATAATTACAGTGTAACATAGTTGGATTGCTTGATCAACCCCCGGTTCCATAGGGTACAAACCTATGGTCGGTTAGGCGCGGACAGACAGTCACCAAGTCGATCAACAGAACTATATGGCGATTTCAAGATAAGTCCTTACTTTTTAATCTTGCAATACTTCCATGATACACTGTTAATTTATGCATACGTATGCCAACTGTTATCGTGATCAAGTTGGATGTGCATATGTGTGCATATATGCCAAACATTTGTGACCAAACTGATAATTATAACAGTGTGAATGGTGCACGTGTCGCAATATAATATGGCAAGTTGTAGTGTGTGGTAATAATGATGACTTGTGGTCAGTGGTATAAGTGTATTAACTTATCACTTACTGTCAGCATGTGTTATTATAATGGAATTGTGCTGCATGGTGTATACTGCATGTTGTATGCTGCATGGTACAATACACATATGACTGCGCAGCATCAATGTTCATCTGATTTTATATTGTGCGTCCGACTGCAAACATCGTATATACATCTGCCAGTATTTGAACGAACATCATTTTTGCATGCTATGTACGTGCGTAACACATATTAAATGGCGCGCTGCATGTAGATGTATCACGGATCATGCGCCCTCTATCGCGCGTCCCCTGCACATGATGAAATCATAGCAGGTGCGCATCGCCTGACGAGCTAAACCATCGTATGTGCGCGTCGATGAGCGACTTTTGTAAATCATCTGCAAATAACGAAATTATCATGTGCGTGCGCCGCACTGAACAATTAGTGCGGATAGCGAACATCGCTGTCGCCGGTATATGTCGTATGGTACAAATGCCATCGCGCGTATAACGAAACTCCGTGTGTCCTGCCGAAGCTGATGCGAATCATATATACTGATGATGTTTTATCATCGCGCGTCCTTATATCGCATATCGTACCAACCCTGCGAAATGATGACAGCATGTATGTGCGTTCCGTACGCAGTGCGCACACCTTGTCGCTGATTATTTTCTGACGATATTTCTGCGAGTGATATCAACTGCGAATGCGTTCGCGATGAGAATTCCTCGCGCACTCCGTTTGCTGTCGATATTGCAACGAATGTTATTATTCGCTTGTAGATGATCGTATATGTGCGAGCGCTGTCGCCGGTATGTATGCGCGAACCTGTCACACACACAATATACAATATACAATATATCTACTGCTGCACACTCGTGTGTCCTCGTTCGTCGCGTGGACAGAGAATAACCACTGTCAAGGTTGATATATATTCAACCTTTCAGACTTTGCGGCTGCTATTGAACTGTAGCAACGCGCAACAAGTATTTGGTGGGTATGAGTGCAGTCTCTGGTGTCCAGAATCATCTGCTTGAGCACAATGCTCCTCATATACCTCAATCAATGTCCTCACGCTTCAAAAGCGTTACCACCATCGGGTTGTGAACCCGAGAACATTGGGTGAACTAACAGTATCGGCTGTAGAATTAGCCTGTTGATACCCGCATGGTGTTCAATTCATGCTTGAAGCGAAGACGCGTCCTCTCATAACAGTTTGTTCTTCAAGAACTTGTCTTGCTTTAACATCATCGAGATGCTGTACTCGGCCTCTCGATGACAGATGTCACTCAAGGTGAGTGGATGGCAGATATCATGACTGTACATGTCATAGTCGACCGTACTGACGATACTCGACGACTGTATGTCATTATAACATATGACATGACATGACATGGTATGACATGTATGACATGTATGACGCATATATCATCGGTCATATCCCTGACACGATATCTCTATGGCGGTTTGCCCTTCAATTCTGGAGGGAAGCCCAGGGGTAGTGATTCAGCTGCATTGTGCGAGCTGTAGCGTAGTGGCCCAATGGCCATATTTCGGTGCACAGGGGTCAAGTAGGTACCTTGGGTTAATTTGCACGCCGGGGGGCTAAGGGGGGCGAGAAGAGCCTGCAAAGCCTTTGCAGGAATTTCGGGGGTTAGTCATAGAGGTCCAGAGGGGGTCCTCGGTGTGGTGGGTGGGTGAGCAGATGGGTCGCTCTGGAGTGATTCCCTTGAGGTCTAAGGGCGTGCGAGGTTCTCAAATGTACCACAGGACATCCCCAAAATTACCCGGAGAGGTGGGGGGTAGAGTGGTGGCAGAATAGTGGGGTGACAGCCCGTGGCTCGCACTCGTGGGAGGTCTACGCGACTAAGTCAAAAACGGTATCGATTTTCGGAAAAAACTCGACCGTCATAGAGCTATCGACCCAACTTCAAAATCGGCATCCCCGGTAGGAAATCATCATAACTTATCTACTAAGCCCTGTGGAGGTCCAAGCGACCCCCCTTGGGCCCTGGGGTGGCCGTAGACCCCTTGAAATTAAAGGTGACTGGCCCCCGATATCTCTATGACGGTTTGCCCTCCAATTCTGGAGGGAAGCCCAGGGGTAGTGATTCAGCTGCATTGTGCGAGCTGTAGCGTAGGCCCGATGGCCATATTTCGGTGCACAGGGGTCAAGTAGGTACCTTGGGGTAATTTGCACGCCGGGGGGCTAAGGGGGGCGAGAAGAGCCTGCAAAACATTTGCAGGAATTTCGGGGGTTAGTCATAGAGGTCCAGAGGGGGTCCTCGGTGTGGTGGGTGGGTGAGCAGATGGGCCGCTCTGGAGTGATTCCCTTGAGGTCTAAGGGCGTGCGAGGTTCTCAAATGCACCACAGGACATCCCCAAAATTAGCCGGAGGGGTGGGGGGTAGAGTGGTGGCAGAATAGTGGGGTGACGGCCCGTGGCTCGCACTCGTGGGAGGTCTACGCGACTAAGTCAAAAACGGTATCGATTTTCGGAAAAAACTCGACCGTCATAGAGCTATCGACCCAACTTCAAAATCGGCATCCCCGGTAGGAAATCATCATAACTTATCTACTAAGCCCTGTGGAGGTCCAATCGACCCCCCTTGGGCCCTGGGGTGGCCGTAGACCCCTTGAAATTAAAGGTGGCTGGCCCCCGATATCTCTATGACGGTTTGCCCTCCAATTCTGGAGGGAAGCCCAGGGGTAGTGATTCAGCTGCATCGTGCGAGCTGTAGCGTAGTGGCCCAATGGCCATATTTCAGTGCACAGCAGGGCGTGGTATCGAAGTGTTTTTGGCGTATTGATATTTTTTCGATATCGCAAAAATCATATTGATCAATATCAATATATCGGCTAAGGGTATTGATCAATATCAATATATTCCAGCCGTATATCAATCAATATCAATATTCCAAGGTTGAATATCAATCAATATCAATATTCTAAGCGGGAATACCAATCAATATCAATATGTTACCCGTTCTCACAATATATCAATATATTGATATATTGATACTAGCCGATGTCAATTTACTCAATTACTGAACAGGCAAGCAAGCAAGACAAAGTATGTTGATTTGAGTAATAATTTACTCAATGTTTAGAGCTGCCATCAATGAATGCTGAATGGTACCTTCATCCAAAGATTTCCTAAGGTCTGAGTGCATGAAACTAACTTTTGAAAATGCTCTCTCTACCCCTGCTGAAGAGGCTGGCACCGCAAGAAACTGGCGTGCCATTCTACTTAAGTTGGGAAAGTCTTTTGCATGCCCTTTCCACCATTCAAGCAGGGCGGTATCAGGTGGCACATCTGGCAATAGCAAATATCTATCAAACTCATCACTAGACACTTCCACCACTGTGGCTTCTTCCTCACAATCATTCATCATCAGAGTCCGCAAGAAAAGATGCGACTGTCACCACAGCTACACCATCTTTGCCTTTGGCCTTTTTCCTAGCCTCTACCGCTTCTTGCTCTTGCACAGGCAAAGGCCGCCAGTCCTTCTCCCAAGCATGCCGCGCCCACTGCTTGCTCTTTACTAAGGCCACCTGCCAAATAGCAACAGGGCTCACAATCAACTTAAAGGGGGCATATAGCAAAATTAAGACACAAACATAAAACAACAAGATTCACGAAAAACATCATGCTAGTTTTGTGACAAGCCTATCCCGGCGCCCCCGAAAAAGAGGACAAGGTTGCTTCAGCCCGAGCTGTACTCACATACAGTCCCTTGCGAAGGCCTTGGCTGCCATGGAACAGCTAGTCACAAAACTAGCATAACACAACCGGGCATGAACACTACATACGGAACACAGTAACAAACGGTAAACATAAACAGAAACACTAAACAGAATCACCTTTATTCCAAGAGGTTGCTCCCTTGAACTTAAAACTCTTGTATCGAAAAACATCATGCTAGTTTTGTGACAAGCCAATCCCGGCGCCCCCGAAAAAGAGGACAAGGTTGCTTCAGCCCGAGCTGTACTCACATACAGTCCCTTGCGAAGGCCTTGGCTGCCATGGAAAAGCTAGTCACAAAACTGGCATAACACAACCGGGCATGAACACTACATACAGAACACAGTAACAAACAGTAAACATAAACAGAAACACTAAACAGAATCACCTTTATTCCAAGAGGTTGCTCCCTTGAACTTAAAACTCTTGTATCGAAAAACATCGTGCTAGTTTTGTGACAAGCCAATCCCGGCGCCCCCGAAAAAGAGGACAAGGTTGCTTCAACCCGAGCTGTACTCACATACAGTCCCTTGCGAAGGCCTTGGCTGCCATGGAACAGCTAGTCACAAAACTAGCATAACACAACCGGGCATGAACACTACATACAAAACACAGTAACAAACAGTAAACATAAACAGAATCACCTTTATTCCAAGAGGTTGCTCCCTTGAACTTAAAACTCTTGTATCTCGGGTCCAAGATGGTGGCGACACAAAAATCCTCCAGTTTGCAGAGCATCAGGTCATTGAAGAACCTGGTTACGATTGCCCCGTGTAGCTTCGAACGAGCCTTCACGACGGCCTCATTATGAATCTGTACCGCCTTCCCTTCGTGTTTTAGAGGCGCTCCTGCAGCCATGGTGGCACCCAGCTTCGAATCGAAAATTTGCCACCCTGTCAACGCGGCTCCCGTTCAATATATCAATATATCGATATGGCGATTTCTCGCCGTCATATCGATCAATATCAATATTTGCCGTCTCAGTATTGATCAATATCGATATTTCCATTCACGATATTGATCAATAACGATATTTTCGCCCGTCCGATCGATCAATATTCAATATTTCGATATGCACCAAAAATAATATCAATCGATATCAATATTTCGATATATCGATATATCGAAATATCGAAATATCGATACCACGCCTTGGTGCACGGGGTCAAGTAGGTACCTTGGGGTAATTTGCACGCCGGGGGCTAAGGGGGCGAGAAAAGCTGGAAAACCTTTGCGGAATTTCGGGGTTAGTCATAGAGGTCCAGAGGGGGTCCTCGGTGTGGTGGGTGGGTGAGCAGATGGGCCGCTCTGGGTGATTCCCTTGAGGTCTAAGGGCGTGCGAGGTTCTCAAATGCACCACAGGACATCCCCAAAATTACCCGGGGGGGTGGGGGGTAGAGTGGTGGCAGAATAGTGGGGTGACAGCCCGTGGCTCGCACTCGTGGGAGGTCTACGCGACTAAGTCAAAAACGGTATCGATTTTCGGAAAAAACTCGACCGTCATAGAGATAATCATCCCTTCGCTTGTGCTCCTGTCAACGTCGTAACAAGTTCCGATATCTCCGAAGTCGGTTTGCGTTTGGTTGCTCTGATATATTGCACACATCACGAAGTGCAAGAAAGGCTGAAGTTTGTATCCATACCCAGCTTACATATCCAGGAGTGCGTGACTTGATACAGCAAGTACATGAGTTGATCGTTTTCTTCCAGACAGATCATCGGGTAGGTATATTCGCAGCATACTCGTGTGAGCACCTTCCTTTCCACGAACACTTGAAGAAATGTTGTCAAGAGTGGCTTTCGGGGTGCAGTTAAAGAAGGAGGTGGGTGCTGATGAGGTCAAGACGCGTCGCATCCAAAGTTCACGAGTTTTTGTCTATATCATAGTGTAGCCCTGTATCAAATTTCCTGATCATTGATTTAAGCGCACTCGCACAGTAAGGACATCCAAACAACCAGCATTCAAAACTCTTAGGAACTGCGTAGGAAGTGACTAAGTTGAACTTGCACTACCGAAAATGCTAGTGAGAACGGCTGTGGAGGGAACGGTGCATCAGAATCATACAGCAACGGGTTTGAGTGCCAGGAAGAAAGTTTACACGAAGTTTAAGCGGGAGCCTCTGCGTGTGCGTGGTGAGAACTATGTAATACCTGCAACAAGTTGGAATTCACTAAAAGTGGCGTGTCCCCATAGAATAGCTTTGTGTTTCTAAAACTCTCCTCTTCCAGGGATATCTACCGTCTGAAATCGCATTGTCGGGAAAGGCCTTCTCACCCCGTGGACCTTATTTCAACGCCTTCCAACGCACCCTCACTCGCATACAGATATTGAGAAGCCGCATCACTGCTCGTTGCTTTCAGCCATGGAAAAGGTATTATTCATTGAGTCCGGGTTCGGAGCCGACCAACACGGACAAAATGCAACAAAGGTTTGTCGCCCGTCGTTGACCTCAAGCTCTCGCCGGTTCCCTGTGAACTACGCATCGTCCGTGTGTCTGTGATTGTTGTTTACTAGCGTATGGGAGTGCGCTCCATATCATCACGGCAACCCACTGTAACCATATGATGATTCCTGCAGTACATATGGCTTTGGATGTTGTGCTGATAATTTTTTTACTGGTGGCGAGTTTAGGCGTGCAAACGTGCTTGTCGTAACGCAATAGAATTCAACAGCATACCAAGTATTAAGGACATTGTTCCAGGAGGCTATGAGAATATGAAACTTCACGTGAAAATCGGGTGTCCCGATCCCCATACTGTGGACGTCAAAGATTTAGCTGAGGTGTTTCCGTATGGTTCGCCTCGCTTTGAAGTAGTGGAGGGCGGGCTCCGTGCAAATAGTGGAATCTGCATCGCGGAGTTGGGAGATGCAAACGACGAAATGTTTATTGCGGTCGCCTGTGTAACTGTGGGATATTAATCTCACATAGGATAGACTGCGGTAAAAAATACTACATGCGATCCCTGTGAAGTACCGGGGTGAGGAAACTCTATCCAGGGGTACCCGAATTCTGGATATTCGGGATATTTGTTACAAGCTGCAAGTTTTTTGCCTGATGTCTTACATGTTATGTTGATACTTTTGCTCAGTAACTACAAGTGACAAGTAATAGCGCCACACTATGCGTGTTTGGCTTTGACCTGAGTTGGAAATCTCTGAACACTGGGTAAAACAAAAACCGCCCTATGTCCCAAACCACCATCCAAGCGGTGTGCAATATGCATAATGGGCAAGCGCCAACAAGAATAATTTAATAATAGCTGATCACTTCACTTTTAATTTAAGCTTGCATTTTCGGGGACCTTGAGATTTCAGGGATCTTGTTTGTGTACTTAATATAGAAAGAGTATCGTATGCAAGTTGATGAAATAATGAAATATCACACGTTGGAGGACCCCATCGTCGTAGACCTCCCCTCCGCTCTTTAGATTACCAGGAGCTGTCTCCGTATTTGGTCAAGGTCGTGCTGGCATACGACAGGATGCAATCATCATCACGACCATCCTTACGGGCGGGCTTCTATTCGACTTAGCATGGCAAGTGACACGAGGCTGCCGTATTCAAATTAGTTTGTAATGTGGGGCGGGCTACTCAGTCACATTCAACACAACAAACAAAACCGTTTTTTTTACATCGTGTTAACGCACACACGGTGTGCTGCCGTTCGAAAACAAATCGCAGAGCACGTCATGGTTGGGTCTCGGGTGTCGGCAAAGTACGCGCCCTGAGACAGGCAGGATGTCGCCCAAGACATGTGGAATTCGGCAATACCGGCATGCGATGGGTGAACGAGGCCGCTATCCGGTGGGTATAGTGCTATCGGGCTGTATTTTGATCATCGTGCTGGTATATGGTGTTATCATACACAATTTGTGCATTGTGTCAAGTTATTGCCGTACACACGTGCGTTTCAGGACGTCAAGGAGAAATTCCTTCAACAGCGGGGAAGACGGCACTGGCGTTGAGCGGTTGACCAGGGCGAGACACTGATTAACGAAAGTCTCGAATGACCGACTCTAGGTCCACGGCTCCATCACGCCCGACACTATGGAAACCCTGAAGAGGTCTATGGTCTTGCTCCATGCGAAAACAACGGCAGACGAGTGCGAAAACCCGAGAAGGCATCCAACTACCGGCGCACAATCTCCAGCGTTGCACGTCTCCCGTCCGGGAAATGCAACTTCCTGTGGACTCTGATGCCCAGTCCGCTGCGACGGCACTAGATGAGCACACAAAGTGCCCCGCCAGCAGAGCTCCAATAAAGCTAATATAGTGACGGTCGCCGCGTACCGAACAATGGTGCCTCGGTATGTACATGATGCCGAACTCCGGTTAATGACTTATCGCTATCGATCGATCGATATGTTTAAACAAGCTGTTGCGCATCCCTCCGAAGTGGAACTTTGGTCGCCATCTCCTACAAGGTGACGAACTCTCCGCCTGGCACAGGCATATGCTGGATGGTATGTATGTGGTTAGCATGAAGATGTCTTTCCGAGAAAAATATGACCTCCAGCTACATCGCGTTTACGCTCGCAGGTCCTCAAGCATACGATGTTTTCGGGCATCGGATCAAATCCGCGTTGCATTTTCTGAGGAAAATATATACTTGTGATGCAGGGACTCGGGGATAGTAGTCGTGTCCGCTGGTCAACGAATCCACTATTCCGACCAATAGATGGATGAAGAAGATGATAGACTTTCTGAGCGCGAATTTAACGAAATGGTGGCTGAGAAAGCTAAGAAAGCTAAGGAAATCGAGAAAGCTAAGAAAGCAGCAGGACGCGTCTGTCGAATGACGAGGATTACACAGCCGACTTGAGGAGCAGGCATCGGAGCCGCCCACAGCAAAGTTAGTCGAGAACATGATGGGGCACGACAAAAACTGATTTATGAAGAATACGTACAATGTATGGGTGTAGCACAGTGAACTTTCAAATAATATTTTACTGAATTTGTTGTTTGCCAACCGTGTGGGACTGAGGACTAACTAAGACATGTTGTTTGAATGTTGGAATTGTGTTGATGTCGATAAATGAGAAGTGAAAGCTAGCATGCATGCTTGTATTCTACTACATACATGACTACTACTAAATGACGAGTACATCTACACCGACCGAAGCCATCGGGAATTTTGACTATACCAACCAGTCCACCCTTACGAGAGCAACCGGTGGCGTTGGCCACCCAAAATTCTTGGAAACAATCATTGCTTCGTTGAATGGCGTGATTCCGGAAGACCCTGTCGATCATGTGTATCGTTTGATGGAACATAATTTTGATTACACCAAACAGTATACCCTTACGAGAGCATCTCAAACCGGTGGCTTTAGCCACCCCAAATTCTTATTCGAAACAATTATTCAGTGTCAAAAAAGGGCACAGCACGTGCCGGTGGCATCCACGTGACAGTGATGTGGCATTTCCGGTCGACGTGGCAAGACATTTTTAGACGACAAAATAGTCCATAATCAGGCCATTTTTAGACGACCGATACTTATTAACACATGGTCCCTAGAGGGGGTGGATTTTGCTCGCGGAAGGTTAGGGTTCCTAATGAATGACGTCTTGAGGGGAATCTAATAAGGTACTATGCTTATAAGGCAACTTGATAGTGGCAGATTCGACGGTCAACTCCATTTTCATGCTAGGTCAATAAGTCGCTGTACACTATGACTGCTGCAAACCCTACCCCATAGCAAACGCTTCCCTCATCCGATGCGCACACTCGCATGCAAGCGAGCGTTCGGATGCGGGAAGAAACCCTAGCGGAAACGCGGACGCGGTTGACATCCGCGTTTCTGCGAGTAGTGTGAGATATATTGTACCACAATATATCGGGTGGTCACTGAATAATTCTCATACAAGTGTCAATTGATTATAAAGATAAACGAATATATAATGCATCTGTGACCTAGGTATCTGTCACCAAGTACTGTACGAGTACGGCCTAGCTGCAATTTCTGCTGGCGGGCGCGAGCTTGGCTCGCGCCGGGAAAATCAGGGATTCGCGGAGGAAAATCAGGGATTCGGGCCCGAAGGGCCTGAATCCCTGATATTATGGTGATTTTGGCCCGGAGGGCCAAATTAGAATTTCAGGGATTTTGGCCCGCAGGGCCAAGCAATTCAGGGATTTGGCCCGCAGGCCAGGCGAGGGTCGAAGGCGACGCCACTCATTCAGGGATTTTACTGCAAGAAACGAGGTAAAAGAAACTTATGCCTTTGCATGTGGCCGTGTCAGTTGATCGAACTCGCGCGCGTCAGTGCTCAGTGGCCGTGTCATGCCAGTTGATCGGTGGCCGTCGGTGTCAGTGGCCGTGTCATTCGAGTGGCCGTGTTTGTGGCCGTGTCTTGTGGCCGTGTAGTGCGGTTTCCTGTGTCAGTGGTTGCTCGTCTGTGTCACGGGTACGGGTATCACCAAGCATAAGCCGAAAACTCTTATTCTAAGCGACACGGTCTCAGTGTCACTGCGTAACGAAGGATGTCACTTCAATTCAAGCAAATTATCTTTTATGGAGTAGGAACGATAGTCTAATCAACCTGACAATCCCTAACTCTCAGTACACATCGCTTTCTCGCTTCTCCCATATATGGAACATGGTATATCATTATTTTGGTGCACTGCAGAATTCATTTTTCTTCATATCTTGATATCTAGTTCATGAAGCTTCGTTGTGTATGTAGGAAGTCAACTATATTTGAAATGTGAGTTGAAACAAAGTCATGTGTATGGCATTAAGGAATATTCTGAGTGGACTATTAAGACCTAATTTCTCTTTAAGGAATCTATAAAAATTCGAAAAGGAATATTCCCTATTTTCAAAATTTTTGCCTGCGGCGGGCATTTTGGGATTTTCAGGGATATGCCATGCCGGCTCGCGCCGGCGTTTGCATAAATTGCAACTAGGGAGTACGGGTACAGTCGAACGGAGTCATGCAAGTTATGACCTACGGTGCACTGAATCCAGCACACCACCCTGTAACTGTACGGAGCGCTGTTCAGGTGGCAGAGAGCGGCTCACAGATAAAGTCAATTGTTCCGAAACAACAAACAGCTAGGAGCTGGAAACTGCTAGAGGGAGGCCTGTGCTTTAGCCAGGGCGGTCCCTTTCTAAAACTGCTGCTAGGATACTGCTCACAAGCTAAGTTCCTACAGCCCAATCTTACAGCTACTCAGCCACTTTCAAAGTTGTCCACAAAGCAGCAGAGTTCACCAGTGTTGAAGATGTTGTCTGAGTCAAAGATGTTCAACCAGAACCAGAGTCCAGAGACCATAATCCAGAACCAGAGTCCAGAGACCAGAGTCCAGAGACCAGAGTCCAGAACCAGAAACCAGAACCAGAATCCAGAAGCCAAGACCAGACGCCAGAAGCAGAACACGACTCGTAGAGCAAATTTAGGAATCCAGAAAGTTGAAAATATGATTCCAAGTCTGCCGAAACCATAAAAGGAAAAGAAATGCCGAAAGTAAAAGGGCACGGCAAGGCAGACAGACTGTTGGCAGTCACCCCAGTGGGATGTACGTACTGCTGCGGTGAAGTCAGCGGCTCCGGCGATCGAGCACCACCGAACCCTGAACCGCCGAGACACATGCAAGGCACATGAGGGCGGGCAAAGCAAGGGATGCAAAAGAGAAGACTCTCGGCAAAGTTGCCACACCGACACGTGCCCGTGTAGCCGGTGGGTCCGAGGGAATCTCGTCTTCGGAGGAAGAAAAGCCGTCGGAGTCGTTGTCATCGTCGGTCACGGAAAGCTCTCCCGGGTGATGTGACCCGTGACCAGAGTCAATCGAGCACAAATTTAGGGAGGTGTCCTCGCATGCCGGCAAGACCTGGTCCATAAAAGTGACCCGGAGTGGCTCCTCGAAAGGAGACCCGTGGGCAGCTTGGTCCGATGGCAAAACAGGGTAAAGCCTAGCGTCGATCTCGTGATTGGCAGGTGGTGGCACATCGCACACCACCTGCGGCACAGACAAAGTGCCAAGATGTAGAGGTGGCTGGCTGGCTGCACACTGGACGCGGCAGCACCACCGACCTCTGCAGCCGCAGCCGCAGACCGCAGTGAGGCGAGCACGCCCCGTGCGTCGGCAAGTACCTCTCCCATGCCGGTGTCCGATGTAGCACGCCCCAAACCCGCATAGTGGGCACGCAATCCCACGTCGTGCCCCGTCGGGTAAGTGAAGGGCTCAGGGTCGTCACGCACCAGTGGTCGGCCGTGCTGGTGGCACAACTCGGCAAATTCTCCGTCGTTCTCGTTGTCGAAGGCGGTTTGGAAGGCCGAAACGACGAGGTCCATGTCCATGGCGGCATCACGTAAGTCCACATCACACGAACCACACACCGTCGGGCAACGCGCCGTGTCATGAAAGTGCCCCGGACAAAGGGGGC
Organism: Cymbomonas tetramitiformis; assembly: GCA_001247695.2. Taxonomy (NCBI): domain Eukaryota; kingdom Viridiplantae; phylum Chlorophyta; class Pyramimonadophyceae; order Pyramimonadales; family Pyramimonadaceae; genus Cymbomonas; species Cymbomonas tetramitiformis. Next base: position 5,688 of record LGRX02010108.1, on the reverse strand, counting down.
ACTCCTGGACGAACGCCGAAGATGCGGAGTGAAAAGAAATGCATCTAGCCGCATGCGTAGAACGCGATTGTGACCAATTTCCCCCTTTCGAGAGCGGGGAGGCCGCAAAACGATACTTCCACCCTACTCGACGGTCACGCCCATGAAACTTACCGTCGGTCCGACGGTTCCGCTCGTCGCGCCACTTCGATGGTGAAAACTTGACACCACCGCCCCCATGCCGACGGAGAAAATCATCCCGTGGCGGCGGTGTGTCTCGCGCATGCTCGCGCTCGTCATGACGAAGAGAGGCAAGTAGGGTAGACGCCTCACCAAAGATACGAGCGAACTTCTGGAGGAAGTCCGAGATGTCACGCGGCTCCCCACCTGCGTAAGCCAATCCGAGAGGCGTGTGCCTCGGGATAGGCGCGGCTGCCTTGGGGCGGGTGGGAGGGCCATTAGGGTTCGCACACCACCACACTTCCAGAATGTGAGTGTAAACCTCCTCGATGCTCACCTTCGCCAATTCAGTGTCAAGGCGAAGCGGGGTGATCACCTCCTTGTAAAATTCGGTGTCCAGTGCCGCTAGGAGCTGTCTCTTGGCAGCCTCGTCGTCCAGAGGGCCTGCTCCGCTAGCCGCGATAGCCTTCAGGCACTCATCAAATTGGGCCACTAAGGGCTCTGGATCAACAGAGGACCCAAAAGAAATGCTCAAGAGCTCCTCGTGATGGCGGAGCGGCCGATGCCCAGGCGGCAGCAGCCGCTTGGTGATCTCTAGTAGGGCACGCTTACCGTCGCGCGGAGAGATCCGAGCGGAAGCGTCAACCCACCTTCGAGCTGGAGAGTGTGGCGTTGTCAAAGAGACCAACGCACGAAGTAAAATGTCGTTGAAGATCGGGTGAACCTCCTTGGTGACGTCCACGAGGTCAAAAATGTCCTCGTTGGCGTTGTCCTTGGTGACAAATGAAGTCTCCAATGCAGTAACCAAGGAGTCCCATAGAAGTTGCCGATGCGGTTCACTACCGGAAAATGACGAAGCTTTGTTGCCTAGGGTGTCCTTGGCAACACGCTTCACAATATCGTCGTCCCAAGATGACTGTAAAACGGCATTACCACGCGTCTTGTCAGTAGCAGCAAGGGTGGCATGCGCTGATTGCGGGGTGCTCCTATAGCGAGCACCCACGTTTCTAGCAAAAATTGAGTCAAGGCGCATCCTAGTGCCCACGGCCGGGGTTCCAACTGAAGATGAAGTCATTAGAATAAAATCCTATAGGAGGGGCGTTGGGGAAAAGGCGAGGTGCAAATTGTGGGGTGGCGAGCGCCGGCAATGCAGTTACGGAGTAGGAGGTCGAAAGGTGTCGAGCGAAACCAACGAAGTCGGAGATACGGCGGCCAAGGAGATGTCGACAAGGGTGATCACGCCCAGTCAAAAACAAATTCCAACGCAGACACTCGCAGGATAAGCCGAAAGTCCCAATCCAAAATCTCACCGCAACAAAGCGCAAGCCGCACGCTCTAAATTGGCCAATTCAACACCTCGCGAGGCCCCAACGCCCCGCCAAGCGGAAAAGCTTAGCCACTCATGGCAAAGTTAGCAGTGAAGAAAGCGGGGTGATACCCCATAACCTGTGAGATATATTGTGCCGCAATATATCGGGTTGTCACTGAATAATTCTCATACAAGTGTAAACTGATTATAAAGATAAACGAATATATAATGCATCTGTGACCTAGGTATCTGTCACCAAGTACTGTACGAGTACTGGTACAGTCGAACGGAGTCATGCAAGTTATGACCTACGGTGCACTGAATCCAGCAAAATCTGTGTAAAAAGATGCGTATAAAAATATGCAAGCCAAGAAAATCGGAATTCATTATTGGCGCTAGCGTATCAAAGCAATAAATCATCTGTAAGCTTGGTGATAGAAGCATCCGGATATTGCGCACCTTGCGTTGGCAGGGTTGGGGATCGAACCCAAAGCGAGTCAAAAGACAAACATTCCCCAGCCTAAGTAATGTCCATACTGCATGCATACTGATGCTAACATAATGTAGGCAGAAAATATAGGCAGCTCACACCGCAACGACTCATCGAATGCCGCGCGCATTGTCAAGCGGAGCGTCGACTGGCACCTCATCCATCTCGCTTGAATCCCTGAATCCTCTTGCATTCTAATCCACCTGCATCATGATCGCACAAACATGCACGCAATTCATCCACACGTAATGCTGAAATCTGTATAGGCAGCCCTGACCGGGAGTCCCGGTGCAGGCCCCTATGACAGATTCCTAGGTAGCCAACACTGGACCGTGACTGATCCGTAAGCCTGTGTTGTGACACACCGAGTGTCACAGGTTGCTAGACTCGAGACCGTTCCGACTCCGTGACCGTTCCGGGTATATCTAGCTTAGGGTTTATTTCTTATGAGAGTTTATCCACACAGTTCAGGACCCTCTGATATCTAGTGAACTAGGATATTCCGGTAGGTCGTGGCCCCATCCACGCTTTATTCCACTTGCTAGTTTGGCCATGATTGGCTAAACGGCCGCTCGGAGAGGTGGTGCGCGTTTGCGCGTTTGGGCATCAGTGGGAATTATGAGATGAGCAGCTTGCGGTGAGCGGCTTTGAGCCGCAACTATGGGGTACCGGCTCGGGTCGGGTTTCGTCGTCGCAATGTTCATTCACGGTTTTCTGCACGCTCTGATCCCGCTTGCTACCGAATTTTGGGCTGGTGACCTTGGCACCTTTGACTTCGACGACATCTTCCTTTGCCCCTCGCTTGCATACAGATCGCACACATACGCTGCTATCATTCGCAAAATTGTACGATATGCGACAAACTGACGCGAATATGATCAAATCATCATCAGAATATGATCCGTACGCGAAATGGCATTCGTACCATATGCCACTCATAACTGCGACAGATATGTTCACCATTCGCAGCGCACACATCAAAGTCGCTGATAGTCGCCGACTTTGATAAAATCGCCTACTGCACTGAACAATTTACCTTGCAGTTTACGCATCAAAATCTCGTCATTTCAGATGGTGCAAAAATCACTCGTCTGCGCGCATTATGATTTACCTTGACAGGATATGTATACACCTGCTAGAATCATCATGATCAGATGACGCGCGATGATGGTATATATATATGCAGCATGCTATACAAAATCTGTGATGCTTGCACATAAGAGATGATATGTATTCATTCACTGGCAAATTTACATACAAGTCTGCAGTCATGTGTGTGTGAACTACATGCTGTGTGTGTAACTATACCACACACACAAACACACACATAGTATGACATCAGATGAAGTGGATGCTGTGAAATCATATATGTGTGTGCAGCAAATATCATAGTGTGTGCAGCAAATATCACATGTGTGTGCAATCATATGTGTGTGCAGTACTTATCACACTGAACGGCATGAGATCGGCCAACAAAAGCCAGCCCACCATCATCCCAGTGGATGTGAGAAGCAAATCAGGAGCAGTACTTATCACACACACACACACACACACACTTGCAGTATATACTATTCATTCAGTATATACCAAGTGCATGCAGCAAGATGTACCATGCATCATTATACTATGCAACTATACCATGCAGTTTGATTCCACTTTGTTATACATACATATATGCAGCCAGCTTGATCACGATAGCAGCTGGCATGTATACTCACATATAACAGTGCATCAGATGTTGCAAAATAAATCACATAGCATACCTGCTGTGCATGACTAAATTATAAACGAACCCACTTGGTGTAAGGTGCCTCTTCATGATCTTAACACAATAATTAGCTCAGTATACCCTGACGTAGGATTTGGGATGGGTATACTGTTCTATTATTGTGGATCACTGAAAGGAATGCTCACCGGAACCATGTGTGAAATATACCCAAGCAACTCATCACTGCAGATGCGATATGCAGGATTACATTCACTAACCGAGTTGATATACATCATGTTAGATACATGCTGTTAGTGGTATACAGATCATCTTATGTGATAGATCAATTTGGTATAGTGTAACAAATCAGCAATTACCTATACATAAGGGTGTGTGTAGCACATATCCCACACACACACATAGTGTACTAAATCAGAAAGTACCTATACAGTGACTTATGTATTGTTATAACACTGACATCATTAAGTATAATGACATTACACTGACTCCTAAGTGTAATGATCAAGTCACTGACACTATTATGTAAGTTGACAATACACTGACTCATAAGTGTAATGATCAAGTATCATATCAACACATAATACATAGATACCATCCAGCAAACACATGTGCGTGCTGGATGTCATGCGATGGCGATAGATATGGGACAGGATCATACAACATGCTGAAGGGCTGGATGGAGATATCTCCAGACCCGAAGGCAGTATACAGTGCTCAGATAACAGTTGGTCACTGTTGAGCACTGTCCATGCGTCCCACACACTATTGCTGGAGCAACAACAACTTCTACATTGCATTTGACAATTGATACAGTATTGATCAGTTCAATTGCATGTAACTCTCTCAGATCAGTAAATCATATTGACATCTGATAGAGGTTGTTATAGACAACACACACACACACACACACACACACACATGTGTGTGTGACACTGCTTTGATCCATTTATCAAGCTTTGTCTAATCTACTTGGAAACTAAAGATATCAATTGATACTCTTTCAGTGCACCGCCATATGCCCAAGTAGATGTTAGGTTACCGACAAGTTATCACTTAAGTGACTGACCCACTTGCTGGATTCAGTGACCCGTAGGTCATAACTTACTCTGACTCCCTTTAGCTGTACCAGTACTCGTACAGTACTTGGTGACAGATACCTAGGTCACAGACGGCTTATATTCGTTTATCTTTATAATCAGTTTACACTTGTATGAAAAGTATTCAGTGACCACCCGATATAATACGGTATATTATATCTCACAGGTTATGGGGTATTACCCCGCTTTTCTCACTACTGACTTTGCCATGATTGGCTAAGCTTTTCCGCTTGGCGGGGCGTTGGGGCCTCGCGAGGTGTTGAATTGGCCACTTTAGGGCGTGCGGTTTGCGCTAAGTTGCGGTGAGATTTCGGATTGGGACTTTCGGCAACTTCTTCGGGTGTCCGCGTTGGATTTTGTTTTAGACTTGGCTTGATCACCCCTGTCGACATCTCCTTGGCCGTCGCGTATTCGACTTCGTTGATTTCGTTCGACCCCATCTTCTCCTTACTCCGCAACTGCATTACGGTCGCCCGCCACCTTACAATTTGCGCCTCGCCTTTTCCCCAACCCCCCTCCTATAGGAATTTATTCTGATGACTTCATCCTCTGTTGGTACACCGGCCATGGGCGCTAGAATGCGCCTAGACTCTATTTTTGCTAGGAACGTGGGTGCTCGCTATAAGAGCACCCCGCAGTCAGCGAGTGTCGCACTCGCTGCTGCTGACAGGACACGCGGCAATGCCGTGTTACAATCATCCTGGGACACTGACGTTGTTAAGCGTGTTGCAAAAGACACCTTAGGTACTAAGGCGTCTTCATTTTCCGGAAGTGAACCTCATCGTCAACTTCTTTGGGACTCCTTGGTGACTGCCTTGGAGGCATCTTTTGTCAACAAGGACACCGCCAACGAGGACATCTTTGACCTCGTGGACGTCACCAAAGAGGTTCACCCGATCTTCAA
>LGRX02010107.1:0-14412 GCA_001247695.2 Cymbomonas tetramitiformis | reverse complement strand
GTGCACGGCGACCGGGCGCCACCGAGGCTCTTCGGAGAGGAGATGAGCGGGCCTGGGAGCGTCACACCGCACACGCGTGCCCCGGCGACGAGCGCGGAGCGCAGCACCCACGTGAGGGTCGCTGCTGAGGCCCGTGTGGCCGACGCTCCGGGCGAGATGGCGCCCAGCGATGGGACGCTTCGCCACACGCAGACAAGGGTCGCCGCCCTTGTGCTCGTGTCGCTACAGGGTGAGCACGAGAGGTGCTCGCCCGCGCCCTTCCCCACGGCGCCATGAGAAAGCGTCCAGGCGTGGACCGCTTTTCTTTTGGGGGGGAAGAGAGCGCGCCGCGCGCACTGCCACGCTAGCCATTTCTTTCATGGTGAGGACGTGGCCTAGCCGCTGGCGAGGGGCGCTCTTCGACGCACGCGAATTGAGGACCTGGTGAACCTATGGCATACGGTTGAAGCGGACGACGCGTAGTAGACGGAGAACGGAGTTTGTGCGCCTGCACGACGAGCATATGTGACCTCTTGACCGAGGTCCCCTACTTGCAAAGATTTTTGTTCCGTATTATCGACAGCCTTGGTAGCCGATGCGAGTGTTATGACCATCATGATGGCGGGAAATTGAAGACCGAAAGCTGCCTTGATATGAGTAGTGTGCCGCTGTGAGGAGCGCCAGCGATGTGACCTTAGTGGAGCCCTCAAGCTAATCAGATGAGCAAACGCGATGAGCAAAGTAGTAACGTATATGTTCGCGAGGACGCTTCCCACGTGAAGGGGGGGGGAGTTGTGCTAGGACAACATACTGTGTCATGCGCGGATGACTCAGCGGTGTCATACATGCTAGCAGTGCCATACGCGCCTTACGATATTAGCGCCCGAGACCCCTGTTGAGGAAGAGACCCCCCTTAGTGGGAGTACACAGTACTAGTGTACGGTGTAATAAGGTGTCATAGTGAAGCACTGACACCTCATACTGCATGATACTGTAGTAGAAGCATATGATAGGTTAATGAGACTTGGCCATGCTGACTAGGATTAACTCGGGGAGTTGAGTGAATAAGTAATGGCCAAGGCCAAAGAAACAGTTGAGTTCCCAAGAGTAAAGACAAGCCAATATGGCAAAAGATATAACCTAATTCTTATATGCAAGTATATGCATTAAGTCTGGACATAGATCCTAAGAGTGACATAGCTCACTATGACCTTATAAGGCATAATATAGAACCTTGCTTTATATGAGTCCCATCACAAGTAGTTACAGTGTCTGTTATGTGAGGAGGGTTACAGCTGCCTCCCACAAGTCCCGAGTCTGAAATGCCGAATGCGAAAATAGTGACGGGCACCGCCATAATTTGTTGACATCACCGAGTGGTTTTTGCACCAAACCTAGTGAACCTTGCACAAAATATCATGGGATTTGATGAGCCCGAAATCACGCTCCACGATATCGTAAACTCCGATTGACGATATCGTGGAGTCACTTCACTAGGTTTTGTATGAGCCCTCTCCTCTTCATAATATATCAGGAACCGTTGTTAAGATGGCTAGAGGTTGGAGAACATGGGTACCAACACAAGTACTCAGCAGAACAGGAAAGGCTGGGCCCTCTCAGGACAACAGCAGGGGCGTTCGTCGACGACCTACTCATACTATGCCCCACGATTTCCCACATGAGAGCCCAGCTACACAAACTACAGGCATTCTCACAGTGGAGCGAACTCAAAATTAACCTCACCAAGTCAGCCATAACCGGCATAAAAAATGGGGTCTCCATACCCGAGCAACTCCATAAAGACCTCAGAATGCTGGGAGTGGACGGCAGGCGAAGCCACTTCAAGATACTCAAGCCAGACGACACATACAAATACCTGGGAGTACTACTGGCATTCACAGGCAGGTGGGACAAAGAGAAAGAGGCCGCTAAGGAAGAGATGAACCACAGAATACAAGCTCTACTACGCTCCCCACTAACGCCGGACCAAAAGGAATACTCCCTCCACTCCGCAATACTAGGGAAATTCAGATATGGATTGCACCTAGGGCTATACACAGCGGGCGAAATAGACGACTTCGACAAAATAATAGGGGGGGCCACAAAAAACATACAAGGCCTACCCCGCAACGGGACACCAAACATTTTCACCACACAGGAAAAAGAAAAGTTCGGCCTGGGCATGGTGCCACTCCAAGCAGTCTACGCCCAGTCGATTTGGAGCGGACTACTAGAGGCCATGCACAGCGAAGAGGACAGAGGAGCGATACGGGGCCCGGCGTGGAGGCAAATAAACCTAAAGTCGAGACTCAGAATGTCCCACGTCAGCAGGTCCACCAGGGGACTGGTAGAATACCACAGCACCACACGCAGGAATTGCACAGACCTCGACAAACTCTGGGGGGGGCACCAAACAAAACACAACACACTAAGAAAACTCAATGCCCTACTCAGATACAACATTACGCCCCAGGGGACAGAGGGAATGCTCAGACAACTCCAGACCCCACCACCAAAGATAATGGAACAGCTAAAAGGGGCGACCAGAAGAAAGTCAGACAAAGAGATGGAGGGAACAACAAGAAAAACGAAAGCAGGCAAAATAATGGATGGGGACATACCGGCGCCCCCAGACTGGCAGGCAATGTGCACAGACCAAACCGCCAAGCTAAAAATACCCAGGGACACGCCAACTGCGATAAATTTCACAACATGCCTCAAACTTTTTACACACTTCCCAGACCTAGCGCTCCTTACTACACGAGATGGCCAGCATGCAATTAGCCAGGTGAACGTCAGGGAACAATGCACAGATGCAACCCTCAACACAGACCGCAGTGCCATAGCAAAAGGCCTGGCACACCTATACCCATACCTATGTGAAGCCCAGCCGAGGGACATAACGAAGCCTGGTGACTTCTATGACAGTCTTACAAACCGAAAGCTGAAGCAACAATACAGGAGCATGCCCAGTGAAGGGCCACTGGACCCCCACGCAATACGAACCAGCCTCCCGCGCCTCAACTCGGAGCAGCTGAGAGCCAAAATGACGGAATGGGAGGCGAGGCTGGTCCCCAGGGAAGAGATTCACAGGCAACTCTCCCTGCACCCGCTCACAAGGATTAACGAAACAGAGACTACCGGCCCGGTGCCGATGGAGGAAGAGGAGGAACCTCAGCCCCTCCACACACGCTCGCAAACTAAATGGATAGATGAAATAGACCCCATGGCTGAAAAACTCGAAACCGGCTTTGAGAGAGGCCGAACGATAGACAAACCGAAAGAAATTGTGGCAATGAGGACCCTACTTGTAGACCCAACGGACCCCCACTCCCTAGTGAGGCAGTACAGAACCCAGTGGAGACACCCAGAGGGGGATGATTCCTACTCATGGAGTACAAGGGAAACCATAACAGACTACCTAAAACTAGCCAAAAGAAGGGGACAAAGCGCGACCACCTTCCCAACCCTGAATAGAAGACTACGAACAAGGGGCTCCCAGGTGACTCACCCCACAGGCCTCAGAGAAATACTGGCCGGAAGGCCGCACCTGGGACAGGCCTGGCCCACACTACATGCTGGAAACCTAACACTGGACCCGACAGAAACCAACCCAGAACAGGACATTGTGGACAACAGAGAGCACCACTGCCAGCTACGGCTAGAGGGGGAACTCGCCCACAGCTACCACAGGAATGGGAAGTACATAGGCACCCTCACGAAAGAAAAGCTCCTCAGGCTACATGAAAGATACACCCAGGCAGTGGGCACCACAGACCGCCAAACCCCGCACCAGCGCACACTACGCACAGAAATGTGGGAGGACCATAAAATACAGGTCTCCACGTTCGAGGAGGAAATAGGGCACCTCCTCATTAGGTACTCAAGCAAAGAAGAAAAGGAGGAACGAAAAAAGAATTTGCAAAACCATTGGACATTCCCTGCCCAGATGCAAAGGGCATTACAACAGGCATTCGGAATTACCACCGAACTATTTGCCTCACCCCTCAATGTCCACCACCACACCAGGACGTACTACGCCAAATATGACAGGGACAAGGTGTTCGGGGCCAGAGGCTCAGCCTGGACGACAAACTGGATGAAACTGGGGGCCTACCAGTTCAACCCAGAATACACGCCACAAGACCTCAAAAAGGCACTGGACTTTGCCGTTGCGGCCACCACCACGAAAGAGCCGGTGTTCGGGGTTGGAGTATACCCAACGTATGAAAAAACCCCATACAGGAAACTATACAACGCACACGCAGGGCACCTAATACACGAGCTATTTGAAATACCACAAGGCAAATTTACGTTTCTACCCCCTGACCACTGGATGGGTGCCACCCACCAGCAAGCAAAACAATGCAACTGGAACCTCAGAGTGCTGATAGTTGCCAACAAGGCGGGATGGCAGGCACACTGCAGGGACCCGGACACTGCCGCGGACTGCATACGGAAGGCACTCACAACCTGCCCGCAGAGCAAGGTGCGCACCACCTCAGCAGTCAAACAGCCGGTGAGGGAGGCAAACCTACACGACACGAACGAACCAAACCAAGCAGGACGCACCCCCAGTGTGGACTGTGTGGTTGACACAAGACCGTGGCAGAGATACGAACTCCCGGAAATTAAGACAAAGGACATGACAAATGCAATGGGAAGAATGTGCAACACGGGGCCACACTTGAGGAACGACCTCTGCCCCCAGTGCAGCAACGTACAAGAGGAGGTGAAAACTTGGTGGGAGGACAGCCACCTCCACTTAGAAGAAGGACCAGCCAAATGGGAACTCCTCCCCGGAAGCCGAGGAGGTAAATGGAACATACACCCCCCCACTGTGCAACAGGTGGTGGAAGCGAACACCTTGCACACCAGGCTTACAAGGCAGAATGACGCCCAAACGATATGGGACATTGCAGCAAGGTCAAAAGTTGTCAGATACCCCACTGGCTTCTGGCCCGAACACGAACCGGGGGTCCAAGGAAGGAGATGGGAACTGACAAGAGACCGAACAGAGGACCCCAGGAACCGAGCCCCGAGGGACACACCAGCTCAATTGACGTACCCCCCACCTCAAAGGGCTCACGAGGCAACCTCGTACCTTTACACGGATGGAAGCAAAAGAGAGATTGAAACAGAAGAAGGAGGCAAAGAATGGGCCTCAGGAGCCGCGATATGGGACCCCAGGTCCGGGGAAGGGGAGGCCCACATGATTCGATGGGAAGGCGAGGACCAGGAGGTGAACAGAGCCGAACTTCTCGCCATACAAAAAGCAGTGACGCTCCCGCCACCACTAAGTGGCGACAGACTCACCATTTGCACGGACAGTGCCAACTCCATAAGACAGCTGGAGAGCATGAGAACGAAACCTCACAACATGGAACACCACCAACAAAGGGACCTCCTGTATGCCATACTAGTCAACATTGAGGCACTAGTAGCAGCAGGGCACGCGGTCTCACTGCTGAAAGTCAAGGCACACACGGGAATTGTGGGGAACGAGAAGGCCGACGAGGCAGCCAAACAAGCCTGTACTATGGGAACCCTCACGGAAGCGTGGGACAATAACGAGACAATAAAAGTCAAACCCATGGTACCAGACAAAGACTCAAACAGCAGGGAGCTAAAGGGAAAGCTTGCGGTACAAAAATATGTAACTACACTTCTTCGTGAACGACAAGCCCAAGGAAACAGCAGACTCTCAACAAAAATGACTGCACTCCAGGGAGATCCCACAACCTGGACCCACCAACTGAAAACTGAGCGCAATTTCAGATGGGAGGCGCACCATGACCAAGCGCGACAAACCGAGGAGGAACAAGCAATAATACAGGACCCGATACCCAACCAGCAGCAACAAGCCGACCAGACCCGAGACGAAGAAGACAGGCAAATAAAGGCCATGATGGGACAGAGGGAGGAAGAGGAGATGCTCCTTTTGCGTGAGGTGCAGATGCACCAGGAACAACGGGAAACAGAAGGCAGAACGGAACCCACCCGAGGAAACGGCCCCGAACCCGCAGAAACACCACCCCCACCCTCTGAAGAGGAAGAAATATTTAAGGAACTCAACGGGCTCGCGGAGAGAGCAGAAATGACCCAAGAAGAACACAATGACGAGGGAATTTTTGACATGCTCAATGAACTCATTGAGCAGCGGGAAGAACCACAAGGGAATTCGACAAACGAAAAACAAGCTCACCACGACCGTGTCACGGAGGAGTCTAGAGTCCATGCGATGATGGAGGACCCGATGCCCAGAACAAGATGGAAGCAAAGAAAACACGACATGACACACAGAACGGAAAAGAGGAACGCCCCCCCGGTTCAGGAGGGCAGGGCCACCGAGAGCTGGCTAAACGGAACAATGAAGCACCTCAAAGGAGACACGCCACTACACATAATAGCGAACGGCTTCTGGAAACGGGCCACATTTGCGGCACGTAAAACGGTACTCAAATGCAGACTGAGAATACTGCCAGCACAAGACTATGAGACGGCGAAAAACTCAGCCGGAGGAGGCGGAAAGTGCACCCTGGAAGGGTGCGGACACAAAGGGGTGGACTACGCAAAGGGCTTCCTCATGAGAGTAGGACACGCCCTAGGAGGATGCAACAACCCACAAATGCGAGGGATGTTCTCGGACAGAGCAGACGCCCACGCAGACGAGCTAAAACACATACTCGACCACCATAGAAAAGGGGGATGCAAAGTACTCGCCTACACCGGAAAAAAGAGGGACCCAGGGGTTAAGCCAAGGGTACTCCCAAATTACATACTCACCAGAGGGCAATGCAGACACGACGGGAAGGACAATCCAAGCAGAAACGATGGGCCCGACACAATACCAAGCTTTGTAGACATAGTCATGATAGAGGGCCTAGAAGACATGGAGGACGAATGGGAATGTACACAAAAAGAAGCACCAGCAAAAGTCAAAAACCTACACCTCATAGAGGTGGCCCACACCGATGACGAAAAATGGGGACCTAAACTCCTGGGAAAATACACGAAATACGGACCGCTGCTACAACTGCTACGCAGACACGGATTCCGTGCCAAACTTCATGTGTTTGCAGTGGGCAGGACAGGCACAGTGTACAAACACAACCAGGACATACTCGAGCAACTTGGACTCAACAGAAAAGAGGCCACACAGGCACTACAAAGAATACATAACCTGACAGTAAGCTATGCACACAGCACATACCAGCTATACAGAAGACTCCGACAAGAAAAGCAAGATGAGGAAAAGGATAAGAACCACCCGGTATAAATTGTCCCAATAAGGCCGCCACCTGTGGCGGTCCGGCCCAGAGTAGGGCCGGGGAAATTAATTTACTCATACGCCCAACGGGCGTGGTTTTTTCTTTTTTCTTTTCTAGGTTTTGTACAAAAACCACTAGGTTTCGTCCTGCCTCCCGTAGGGTACATGTAGCGGATGGAACCCATCAACATTCGATCAGTGCAGAATGTGAAGCAAAGGGCTCAAATCACAAGCTGCATGATGCAAAGCTGCATATCACGGAGTATTTCCCATTTTCTTCCAGGCACAAAATCTTTACATAAGCAAGTTCAATGTTAAGTTATTTGCAGCTTAAAGTTGTAGGCGTCGTGCTTGTAGATTCTTCTTGTTCTTCCCTATACTCCGACACCGAAGCAGACTTTTTTTTTCTCTGGAGGGATCAGTTTGCAGTCAAGGTACAGCTCTCAGTCCACGTCGATACCTTGTCCACTGTCGCAAATACTGACTTGCTTTCAGTTCCCATACTTTCTTCTTTCCATGATGACCAGGTCATCAGTTTAAACCATATCGCTGCCAGTTATTGCCAGTCTTCAGTACACTGGCATCTGTGCTTGGGTTCCCAAGGTTTCATGGTCATCAAAGCTTGACCACATGCCAGCGCTAGAAGGGCTCAAGTTCATCATGCAGTCATCTTCGTCGTCACCGAGTAGCATCATGTGAGGAGGCTGCTCGATGGTACAAGTTGGTACCTCGACTCTGTCAAAGTGATTAGCTGTGGGAGGCGACTTGCTGCATTGGCCCTCCATTAGTGCAACGCCTATAGAATCTGTGTAAGAACCATAGCTGTTCCCATATTCGAAGCTATCGGATCGGTCTCTCTCAGGGAGCTGCAGCATTTGACTCTCTCGGGCTTCACTATCTGGCCTTGGTGCCGCTTCAATGGGAGGGCTGCTGGAAGAAGAAAGATGGGCGTCAGCAGAGGTGTGCCCTTGGGAACCTTGAACCAGCGCTGAGGGAACGTTTTGAACCTGAGATGACACGGCGGACGCCTTGCCCTTATCTGCCGTAGGTGCTGAAGCTCCGATGGGAATCTGAGGAACAGAACCCACCAAATCCATCGCTCAACCAAAACCCTTCCCCTCAGGAGGGACCGGACAGGCTCCAATCCACAAACAAGTATCTTTGAGTAGAGGCATATCTCTGCGTTTTGCGTAAGGTTTCTTAGGTGTGAGAACCAATCCTGTACGACAACGTTATTGGAACACATGGAACACCAGTGATGCCTATGTTCTTGCTTGACTGTCCTTACAAATACGTCGGAGAAAGGTAAGACACTACTGTGTACTTTGGTAGAGAACAGCTGCACTCTGCTCAAAAGGTGCATCAAAGAAACACGAAACACCAGGGCTAAAGGTAAGACAGCGCTGATAAAAGTGTACGACGTCAGAGAACAGCTGAAGTCTGTTCAACAGCCGAATCGAACTAACACGAACACAATAGGCGCGTATATAGACAAGCAAAAGCAAGGCATTCCAGCTTAATATTACTCAACAGCAGTTTAAATTTCTTGGAGCAGCAAGAAGTGGTGGGAAGAACGGTGTTGACTGAACCCAGAGGACGAGAGAAAAACTGAGAATACACAGAGGGGCCTGTGGCATCAGACAACAGGTAACAAATATCATCGAAAACTTTACCACACCCGTACGGAATCAGAGCCAGAACAGCAGTGTATGAGAATACCTGTGCCACAACATCATTGTCCGATGGAGGAAAGTTGCAGCGCGCGTTTGGTCCCCTTATAGCTCTTGCTGCAGCATCGTATGCCCTCGCAGCTTCCTCTGCATCGTCGGTAAACAGACCCTCGAAGTGAGAGGTAAAAGACTGCTTCGAACGTCAGCGGAGTTAAAAACCTATTGGTCGAAGTGCAACCTGAAACTGCGCTGCTAATATACGTGTCATTCGTTGTTTTTGCGAACAACATTAAGCAAGGGCGACGCAATCGTTGACGCACTTTACTCAAGATAGCACACTAAACGCCCAACACAACCAGCCCCTCAACCTCTTCGTTCACGAACCTGCTGTATTGAAGGTGCCAAGCCAAAGTCGAGTTCCGCGATTTGGATCACGTATTTCGGCTGCCCAGCTTCCCCAGGGTCGTTGACGGACTCCACGATAGTTGGAAGAGCATCCTTTTTTCGTTTTTGCAGGCACGTTTGGCACTCCAGTTGTAACCCCAACAAGGGATCCATTCTGAAAGCGCCCGACTGAAAGCTTCAATTGACTAATTGCAAAAGGGAGAAACGCGTCGGGGAAAACGAATAATCGAATAGGGCACAGCTTACTCTTGTGAACTTGTGTTTGTTGTGACTCTTGTCTTTTGGGTCTCTTGTGACGTGTTCACGCGATAAGGTTCGGTTACGTAAGCGTTTTTTTCTTCAGAGAAATCACAGTCACGTACACTTGCTATACTATTAACGCTTATCAACATATTTTTCTGCGTTTCGCGCGCAATATCCCGCTTCCACAGCTAAAGACGTGTATGTAGGAAGAGCACAACCAGGAGCAAGTCAATATGTCTCGCATAGATATTATTTTTGGCGCTAGTCAAGATAACATAGGATTGGTTAAGGGCGCACACTATCGCTGCTCGAAAAGCAGGCAACAAACAGGTTAGACGAGTTTTCAGAAGCTCAGACACCGTGGGTTGAACAATTTGCTGACGAACCTGTTGAAACTCTTGTTTTGTGCCTGCAGCCTGTCCTCTCTTGCCCTTAGGACCGCCAGGTGTCTTCGCACTGCCTTGGCACTGCCCTTTGGAGCCTTTCTCTTTCTTCGCAGGGAGTGCATCGCGGGCGAAAGACGGGGGTGGTACAACTCCCAACGGATCGAACGCGTCCTGAACACCCGTTTATTCAGTAAAAGAGTTATCACCCACGATTTTTGGAAAGATAAACATCAAACAGATATATTGCAAGTCAGGGATGCATATTCGCAACGAGAAAAACGTCAGAAACACCAGTTTGGTGGTACGAACAGTGAGGGCACATTTGTGGTATCCAGTCACACAGCGCGTATTTCACTTGAACAATAGCGAAGTAACAAGTGTAAAACTCACCGAACGAATGAAAAATAAAAAAATTTAAGCGAATACCTGAGACAGTTTTGAAGAACCTAAAGCTGAAGGCGACTCTGAGAAGCCAAAATGTGGAACGCAATCGCTGTCGTGAGAACCGCTCGCACTTGGGCGCGTAGCATAGGCAGGAAGCGGAAATCCAACGTTCTGCTTATTGTCTCCATTGATCTGTAAAACGATGTAGTGAAATCATATTGGAGTCACGGATTTAAGCTGAAGGTTCGAAGTGTTGAAATGGGTGCAGGGTAACGAGAGCGGGTTCTAGAAGTTTTCACATACAGGAGATGAAGTTACAAAGTTACAAAGCTATAATCGTCAACTTACAAAGTTATAATCGTCGTCACCAAGCTCCATACCATCGATACCATGCCACATACTATCTGCTGGGTCCAGCTCTTCCATCTTCAGAATGTCGGTCGCTTGTGGAGGAGGAAGAGGCTCGCTGTGGATGCGTGCAGTACCTTCACGAAAGGATACGTCGAGGGAAGCACCGGCGCGCATCGCCCTAATTCTTAAAAAAAAACACACGGGAAAAGCCAATTACAGGACACCAGATATTGGAATTCAAACTGGAGTTCTTTAGTTCCCAGATGCGACGGTTTCTTGCTTGGGCACGAATGATCAACGTGCAGGTGAAAGTGCCACAAAAGAAAACAGCGATGAAATATCAGAGCCGCACAATTGCAATATATGTTTTTTTCTATGCTTGAGTGCTAATCCGTGGCCTGCACAATTCTACAGGGTGTAGCTTTTTGATGGGTTTGCAACTGCTGTATTTCTGTTTGTGAGAAACCCAGTGTTGTTGTAAAAACTTTCGCTATTATTTACAAAAATTATAACATTTCATCAATAAAATACACTGCGAGTGTGTGCTGAGACACTAGGCACAATACGACACATGATACTTCACATGATAGATGATAGATGATTGATGATATAACCTTACGTGTAAGCGAACGCGTCTACGCATATAACTTTCGAGCTCTGATATTATGGTAGTCACGTGGAATCCTCAAAACTGGAAAGTGTTAAAAACCGTACGATAATTTCTTGCAATTCATATTTCACGGCAGATCAATTCAGACGATCGCGCTCGATTGGATAGAATTCCCCGAACCCGATATTCAGAACATCGGAAAGCGAGTACTGTACTGTAGTACCGCAAACTTTAAGTGAAGTGTTGATGGTGAGTCTTCAACTTGTTAGCGTCGCTTCGCTGGTTTCTCCCGCGAAACCAGCGAAGAGACGAAATCGGCACTTTAAGGTGCGAAGTCAAGAGTGGCCAAATGGCCATAAATGCCACGTCAATAACTGAATAGCCCTCACATAATTGATGATGCCACATATCGATTGGCCTTTTTACCGCGATATTTTTGGCCCATTCACGCATATAAACAGCTGGAGCATTGAAGATGGTTGGAGCCTTGGAGCCCTCACGAGCTCACAGCTGTTAGGTCGAAAAGTGAGGTCTTCGATCTTTAGGTCGGTTTATGCGGTTATTCTTGTTTGGCATATTGTTCGGCATCGTCATCCTGACACCTCGTTCCCTCGTAACATGATCTCCTCACTCCTCGTCCTGGCGTCAGCATCGCGATCGGGTTTTATCTTCAACGTTGAACATCATTGAACGTGGTATCGAAGCCGTGCGACCGCCGCCCGGTGCGGTAGGGCCTGCCGGGTGCTGGCCCTTTAGACGAATTTCGATATTTTCGATAGTACTTAGAAACAATGACCTTTAGATTGGAATAATCGACGGTGCATAGGGGCCTAGGGCATAATTGACGAGTCTATAAACTACTTTTATATCACAAGGTCGTGGCGCTGCGCTAACGATGCCGATGCCGGTCGTGTGGTCAATGATACATCGCCCGACTTGCACTTCATTCGATGAAAAACTTTAAATTAAATGAATTTATATCGTCCTGTCTGACAAGGGGAGACCAAAATTTCCATTAATATTGTGTATTAAATATGGGATATTTCAAAACTTTATCACGTGTAAACTGTAATTTCGGTTACCCTATTCCCATCAACGCATATATAAAACATCGTAATAAAACCTCATATTCTTTGATACATGAGTTGATGACGATATAATATAAATAAACATTTTTATATTGACCGCGGCGCGGCGCGGACAAGATCAGACAAGATCATCGCATCGGCAAGGCTGCGGCTGCCTCAATGTAACGGTCATGTCGAATATAAACCAAGTATTGATTCTTTAGATGCATGTTTTTTCTAGTTATATATATCGTGTTTACATTGTGCCAAGGGGATTTATTATAGTAGCTACGCTTATATAATGAAGGCGCGTTGCGTTGGACCCTCCCGTCTCCTCTTCTGTATCAATACGGAAAAGTTTTTTAAGACTGAGCCCAGTGGGGGGGCTCCGCCCCCACCCCCCCGTAAGTACACTTTTTTGGACTGCGCCCAGTGGGGGGGCTCCGCCCCACAACCGCCCCCCTGGGGTTCAAACCTTTTTGAAAATACTGCCCCCGTGGGGCGCCCCACACACAAACTCGTTACTTTCGTTTTTTTTGTTCATACATATCCTACATATGCACCTACTTTCGGTAGTCGTCTCGTATCACGGCGTGCCATGAATTTCTATCACATATGTTAGAGAGTCGTATATCGCGGAATGCGGTGATTCGATATCACATAATTTCGGGAGGCGTCTTGCACGGCGTGCCATGAATTCATAGCACATATTTTCGAGAGTCATATGTTGCGGTATGCGGTGAATTGTTATCACATATTTTCGGGCGTCGTCCAGCACGGCGTGCCACGATTTCCTAACGCATTTTTTCGAGAGCCGTATACTGCGGGATGCGGTGAATTGTTATCACATATTATCGGTAGTCGTCTAGCACGGCGTGGTACGAATCCCTAGCACATATTTTCAAGAGTCGTACATTGCGTAATGCATAACAACACTTTGCACACGAAAATGGGGCAAGGTCATCTCAATCACGAAAAGCATACATTATTACGAGTCACCCGAAATTACGAGGGTTGTTGAGAAATTGTTCAAAGCTCGATGCCACCGGTTGCACCGATGCGGAGATTTCACCCCTACCACCTTGGCTACCCTTCGTCGCGCGAGCACCACTTTTCCCTTTCCCACGGCCGCCACGCCCTTGTCGTTCTTGAGTGACCGTATCGCCCGCGGCACGAGCACCACTTTTCCCTTTCCCACGGCCGCCACGCCCTTGTCGTTCTTGAGTGACCGTATCGCCCGCGGCACCGGCTCCATTGCCTCTACTGTTGGGTTGTGCCTTTTTAGCGGATTTGCGACGGGGCATCCGTTTCACGGCCGGCGGTTGTTTCCATTCACGAGTCCGCCGATCAAATGCATCTAACCATCTTTGGAGCTCCGGATCCGGCTTAAGATTCAGCAAATGAGATAGCTTTGGCACTTGCCCATCGGGCCCGGGTAATATACGAATGCAGCTGGACTTCTTCACACGCGTCATCCCGACATAAAATGCTTGAAAGCATAGGTTGAAGACATTCTTCGGCGTTTGGCTTAGATCTAATAAAATTTTGTCCACGGTTTGGCCTTGGAATTTGTGAAAGGTCAAGGCGAACGCAAGATCAAGCCCATGAGTTCGATAATATATCTTACTTTTGCTTTTGCAGGAGGTGCGATTCACGGGGAGTTCCTCGAGACGTTTCGCGAGATCTTAGCCCGGAAGTACGATGCGCGCGGACGAGTGACATTCTCACGCATATTTCCCCCGGCTCGCCGAGTCTCAGAAGCTCGGGGAGCTAATGTCGCTCGATCGGACCGGTTTGGCAAGTCCAGATGCTCAATGAGAACATTGACGCGTAAGGCAGCTCGATCCACACCTCCTCGCGAGGTTCGCATTGTTGATTTTCGCCGCATCGTGGTGGACTTCTTGTCATCTCTCGGAGAATGTTTGTGGAATTTGGCGGGCGTGCCGTTCGCTAAACCACGCGAAGGATTTAAGTCGTTTTTTAGAATAATTCCGGGCGCACCGGCCACGAGAAGTGCACTGTCAGTTCGGGAAATTCCGACCGGATC
>LGRX02010106.1:65663-83667 GCA_001247695.2 Cymbomonas tetramitiformis | reverse complement strand
TGTATGAAGGTCAGGAAAACTGTGATCAAGTCTTTATCTGGAACTCCTGGATACGTGAATTGGAAGTATCTATCCACGGTTTCAAACCAAACCTCTGCGTCCATTCCTGATTTGTACTGGTTTGGTGGTGCCATTTTCACTTTGGGAACCAAACTGGATGGAGATGGTGCTGGTGCTGTATCTGGATCTGTGAAAATCATTGGAGGATTGTTTGCAGTATATTCTTCATCTGGTTCCTGAGGCTCGTTTTCAGGATCTCGATATCTGCTCATATCAGGCTTCATTCGGCTGATATTGTCGAAAAACCCTATCTTGTCGAATCTGGTCTAGGTATTATCATAACCAGCTTGCCATTTCGGGATCTTGAAACGACTGTATGCATCATATGAGCCTAAGATGTCAAAGAACCATGTAGACGGATCTGCATTGATGGGTGGAATATCTGGATCTTCCGCTTCTGCCATCTAATAAAGACAAAACACAACACCAAAAACTAACTGAGTGTGTGAAGATATATATATACCTATGTTATATATGGTATATCTGTATATTATGATGAGGTTATGCATGTACATATATCCACTTTCTTCCCCCCTCAAGGAAGTGTGTGATACAGTGGCAGTTGTCAATTGCCAATACCTCATTCAGCATATATTCCTTATAGGAATCAACTGTTACAGTTTTAGGGTTGCAGCCCTACAGTCCTTGGGTTGTAGCCCTGCAGTTTTTGGGTTGTTGCCCTACAGTTTTAGGGTTGTTGCCCATAGTATTATCATGTCTATGATGATTTAGCATGATATAATAATGCCAAAAACGAAGTTTTACGAAATAAAACTGGCATTTTAGAGCATATATAGTTACAGTGGCCCTGTTACTCAACACAGTGTTTAGGGTGTTACTTGATATCAGTAACCCTAATACAGGTAAAAAATAAGCAGTATAACGTTTTTGCAAAGATTTTTAAGCAAAACTGCATTTAATACCCACATAAACGTAAAGTGTTTTTTTAGGAGGTACGTTACACCCCTGTTACACACATTTAATTTTAGGGTTGTTACAGGGCGTTACACATGCTGCATAAATCAAGGATTGTTATTTGATATATAAATATTCATTTTAGTAAAAAAATCAATCCAAAATTTTCAAAATGTTGTTTTACGTATTTAACGTAGAGCATTTTGAGCGATTTATTGCCATAGCAATAGCGTTACCCATATATATTCAACACCTAATATTTTAGAGTGTCACACTGATATGACATGTGTCATTATGATTTTCTGATACCTTAATAGGTATAAAATCATAATCTTACATAAAATGGGCACACATTTTTCATTTTGAAATTAAACGTGGAGCTTTTTCACCTATTTTATAGCTTTTTTCAGCTGTCTGAAATATTGCTGTGGTGACATATTTCAGTGTAAATGTGAAATGTAAGTACAGAATCATTACAAGGAACTTCACTTTTGCATATGACATTTTTTCATAGCAAATAAGTGAGTTGTGCTGTATATCAACATTTACAGTTGACAGCATTCTGGGTTTTACTGATTTAAACCCATGCACAGCAAATGTACTTTTCTGGTTATGTATATATTAATCAACTTAAGTGGAAACAGCCACTTTAGTGATATTTCTCAACCTATGATTTGTTTGAGCATAGGTCTGTGCTCTTAAGATTTATCAAAGTGATATATCTCATTTGGAACAAATCTGGACTTTGCTGGATACAATCACAGCAACTTCACACAACACATTTATGTGTGTGTGAATGTCCTTTATACTATTGTCAGAAATCATGTGAAAACTGATCTGTATGTTACATGCAAATTGAGCTGATCAATTCTGAATCAACTATCATAATGCAATGTACTTGTTGTAGTTGCTCCAGCTGATATGTGAGACGAGTGGACAATGCTCAGCAGTGACCAGCTGCTTATTTGAGCATTGTATAATGCCTTCGGGTCTGGAGATATTCTCCATCCAGCCCTTCAGCATGGTTTCTTATCCTGTTCCCTTATGTATCGCCATCACTGACACTTCCACGCACATGTGTTTGGAAGTGGGATCCATATTATCATACATAATATAGTTAATTTATTCACTTTGAGTCAGTGAATCTTAACATGTATGATGAATGCTTGGTGATGTGCAGTGTATGGTACTACTGATTAGTACCTAGTGTGCGTGTTCACTTTTATACACTTACAAGAAGATAAGTTCTGGACGTATTTCAACATTCCCAAACAGTTTATCATGCAGGATGATAATCAGCATACCATGTACTGAATGAATCTAGCATGATATATATCAGGTTAGGGGTTGTTGTAGTCCTGAGATCATCTCATTCACAATAATGCGTTGCTGGTTTATTTCACATATAGTTCCGGTGAGCAATCCTTTCAGTGATCCACAATAGAACGATATGTGGTCCGAAGAGTATCTCGACTCCACCGGGTCATAACGAGCTAATTATTGTGTTGAGATCATTGAATAGGCACCTTACACTATATGGGTTCGAATATAGTTAACATGCACAGCAAGTATGCTTATGTGCATGTCTGATGCATTGTAATATAATGTCACATATTCCAGCTGCTAACGTGATCAAGCTGGTTTATACATAACATCTGCTAACGTGATGCATACACAACTTACAATATTGCAGTCACTCAGTATAGAATGTATACATGGTGTAATGCTGCATGTTGGTGCGTGCTGCATGCTGGTGTGTGCTGCATATACTCATGTGCTGCATGTTGGTATATAATGCAATCATTGCAAACTCGGTATATACATCTTTTGCACACTATATTGCAATAAGCATACAAATGCTGACGGTTTGAAATATTTCTGCAGTCATCAATATGTGGTGTAAAATGCTGCAGTATAGTAATCATGTGTCCGTCATGCATCCATCCAAAATATCCCTGCGAGTATACAATTATTCTGCAAAGGATATTGACGCGCGCAACATGGCATATGTACGGATGGCGGACACTGTAGACAAATGAATGTCTCGCTGCATGTAGATACATCAGGAATCATGCGCCCTAAAATCGTGCGTTTATTGCATCCGATGAAATCATGACAGGTGCACATCGCGCTGACGAGCTAAAAATCATCGTACGAGCGGATTATTGTATACGACTCAAGCAGATCATTTGCGAAAATAGATGTTGCCAATTATTTCACAAAGTATCTCATTGTCGCCGGTGTATTGTCGCATAAATGAATGCGATCGCGCTGTTTAACGAAATTTCGTACGTCCATTCGCAGCTGATGCGAATCATACGTACTGACGGTCATTTTTCACTAGCGCATCTGCATCTCGCATATTGGACAATCCTGCGAATTTTGACATCATATGTATACGATCCGTATACTGTGCGCACACCTTGTCGCTTATAGTATTAAGACGATTTCTCTGCGAATGCTGTCAGCTGCGGATATGTTCGCGATGATCAATCCTCGCGCAATCCGTATGCTGTCGATATTCGAGCGTATTTATTATTCGGTTTGCAGATATTCAGTATAACTGCGAGCGCTGTTGCTTGTATGCGCGAACCTGCAACCTGCGAACAATGTGATATATACAATATCTAACGCTGCACTCACTTGAGTTCTCGTGTTCGTGCCTTGACGAGTTTAGAATACCATTGTTACGGCTAAACATACAAGCGCCGCGATATATTATCAATATACAAAAGTAACACTGCAAAGTTGAACAGCAATGCAAGTGTACGTATGAGCGGAATTTTGTGAGTGCAGTCTCCGTAGAAGATCTGCTGAAGCACAACGCTTCCTCACTTTTATACCTACGTCACCCATCATCTTAGATGGTACCGCCATTGGGTTGTGAACCCGAGACGTAGGTTGAACGACCAGCATGGTAGTAACGACTAGTTCGTTCATGCTGCACATGCGAGTTCTGCGCATGCTGAAAGCTAAAGATGGTTCTTGGTTTGTTTCCAAGATGTATCTTTGCTTTGCCATCTTCGAGTTCAATCATACGAACTCTCGATGACAGGGATGCCTGATGATATGACATAATCATCTGGCGACATGTACAGTCATCGTCGACCGTACTGACGACTGTCATAAATGTATGACGCGACTCGACCTGTACAGTCATGATCGACCATACTGTCGACTGTCATAATAATATATGACATGACATGACATGACATGACATGGTATGACATGTATGACAGGTATGACACGTATGACATGTATGACACATATGTCATCGGTCATAACCCTGACACAGAAGCCTGTGCCAACGGTGAGGGGCAAAATTCCGGAGAGGCCAAGTGGCTACCAGACTCCCCACAATCGCCTTCAGATTCGTCGTAGTACCCAGGAGGGTACTCCGATTCATCTTCACTTTCGCCACTCTCATATACCGCTGTAATGTCCTGGCGTCCCAGAGGTGTCGAGAGTACCAGAAACCGAATCCACGGCATGATAAAAATGACGCTCGACACGAACAGAAGGGGCCTGCCGTGTGAGCCTGCGCGTACCGGAGGAGCCAGTCGCGGGTCTCGTGGTCGTTATCTGTGACGAAACAGATCGGGTGTCCAAGATCGCGGACCCATTATCAACGCCCTTCTCACATAAAGTTACGGCCGGAATCAAAGAAGGATCGGACGCAGCACCACCAACTGCTGCGTCCCCTGAAACAATGCGATTCAAAATACTGTAATCGGCTCGAAAGACGCTGGAGGCTGGGGTAAAATCTGAGAAGCACTTCGAAAATGAGCGAGCGCTCTAGCTTGGGCGTGGCACAAAGAAATGAGCTGAGCACGTTTAAGGAACTCCACTTTGTCCAATCTCTCATCGCAAGAAAACAAAAGAGCTCGAAGCTCCTCATCGGGCAAAATATCTGCGAGAGCCATCGCGGAAGAAAGGATCCGTAAAAGAAAGCGAACGCGCGAAAAAAAATGCTGAAACCACTCTGCCGTAATTACCCGTAACTGCCGGACCGTCCAAGCTAAAGCGAAAATCAGATTCCGTAGGCCGCGACAAAGATGGCTGAGCTCAAAATAAAGATAGAGCGAATACGAAATAAAATTTACGCTAAAAATCACAATACGCAAGCGTAAAGTGGGACCAAAACCTGTTGAAAACAGCACAGCAGCCACGGGGAGAACGCTCCCAGCGAGATAGAACAAACTCAAGAATCGATAACATACGGGGATAAATACTTGGACTGACACAAGCAGAGTCACCGAAGATGACACATCGGATATGACACGTGACAGTACGAACATGTCACTGTGCCAATTCCAGCAATGACTAATATTTTAGGGCTGCATCCCAATAACTGTAGGGCAACATCCCAAGGACTGTAAGGCTGCTTCCTACAAGGTTGCATGCTGCTTGATGGAGTATATAGGCACTTGACAACTGCCTAATGATTATCACACTTCCTTGAGGGGGGAAGGTGGTGGAATCATATATACATACTTCACTCCATTATATAATGTACAAATATAATACATGTACAGTTATATATATATATATATATATATATATCACACAACACACACATCCAATTTTGAAGGTTTTGTTGGTGTTGGTGTTTTGTTTTATAGATGGTTGTTCCAGCAATAGATGCAGATCCAACAAATTGGTTTTTCGACATCATGGGTACTTATGATGCTTACAGCAGATTCAAAATCCCACGATGGTTGACTGGTTACTCTGATACACAGACCCGATATGATAATATAGGGTACTTTGACAACATCAGTCGAATGAAACCAGATATGAGCAGATATAGGGATCCTGAAACAGAACCTGAGGATCCAGAAGAGGAGTACACAGCGGATCTCGCACTTCCCATCTTTACAGATCCAGATGATGGTCAGGTACTCCCAGCATCAGTTCCAGCAGTACCTATACCTAAGGTGAAAATGAATACACCAAAGGAATATAAGGTCGGACAGGATGCAGAAGTCTGGATGGAGACAGTGGATAGGTATTTCCAGTTTACCTACCCAGGAGCAGCAGACAAGGATCTCATTACAGTTTTCCTTACATTCCTCCAGAATCACGACCCGATGGTGGTAACGCATGAGATGCGTGAGAGCATTAGAGTATAATTATGAGGAGCATTGGGCTCAAGCAAGCACTTCTGGTCTACAGACTGTTGCACTCATATCCCACCACACTATTGCGTTTCGCTGTTACCGTTCAATAACAACAACGTCACATATATTGTTCGTATAGAACCGTGACACGACGCCTTGGGCTCCAAGGACGACACCTTTCATGGGAATGAAACCAACCGCAACACTCTCTGGACGTCTATCGTCAGGTCTTTACAGCACGCGTTCGAGCAGAAGGACCCCAACACCACCGCTCTTTTTGATCTGGTAGATGCGACCAAAGAGGTGAACGCCATCTACAATGGTGCAGTATCCTCTTTTCGACTTTGACATCGTTGACATCACCACATTCGACGGCACGACGTTGGGTGGAAGCCTCGGGACGGGCTTCACCTCGGGATGGCAAGCGTGCTATTCTCGAGGTCACCAAGAGGTCAATTCCTCGTGTGGTTCGACCTCTTGGACACTACGAGGAGCTTTGCTACATCTTCTTCGACTCCTAGAAGGACCCCGACTCGTTAATTCAAGATTTTGACGCCTGTCTGGCTGCAATTTGCAACAAAGCTTCTGGGCCTCTGGACGACATGATGGCCAAGAAGCAGCTGCTGGCCTCCCTCGACACCGACTTCTACGACAAGGTCATCACGCCACTTCGTTTGGACGTTGAGTTGGCCAAGGTCGAGCACGAGGACATCTTCGCGCACGTTCTTGAAGTCTGGGAGCAAGCCAACGCCGGCCGCATCAAGCAGTCAGTACCCTCCTGCGACAAGTCCAACGTTCTGTACTCCGGTCAACCGTCCGACATCGACGTCAAGACCCTCATCAGGGACTTTCAATTTCACATCGACGCCGCCAACAAAGTCCTTGCCTCGCTCTCCGACGAGCCGACGACGACGAGATGGCCGGCTCCGCCTACGGGCAAGCCTACGGGCAAGCCTACGGGCAAGCCAGGGGTGCACTTTCCCCCTTCCTCCTGGCGTGACCGTCAGAACCGTCGAGCAGATGGGAAGTTTCACGGACGTCAACGACAACACCGCTTTGCCGCTTCGCCCCTCGCCAAGGGCGGCAATTGGCAACAGCAACATGGGCGCCGCGACAACAAACACTTCGGCATGCACTCCGTCTCCTTTCACGTCGTCTCCAAGGCTTTGTTCCGGAGTGTGTCCGTTGCCCTCCAGGCTTTTGGCATGACTCCGCCAATAGCCAATTGTCCCACCGCCGACATCGAGTGCGACAAGTGCGTAATTGAGCAAGCCGACGACGCCGATGGCCTCGTTTCCGCCTTCCCGACCGCTTTCGACGCTGAGGACGACACGGCCTTTGCTCGACCGTTTGTGCTTAACATGATCACCCCTTGGTTCGGCAGGACGAGGCGCCTTTCACGTTCTCCGAGCACATTGTCGTGGGCCATCAATATACATGAATACCCTATATATTCAGGCGCAGTATGCAGGATTAACGCCCTCCCAACCCTCTCTCCTTGCTACCCGCGTGCACGAGGCACGCACGGCTCTCCGCGAGCTCAAACAGGTAGCCGGTGGTGCTGAATCCGAGTCGCAACACTTCCCCATGGTCCACTTCGGCTCGGCCACGCCCGCCGTGATCGACGATGCCGTCGTGGAGCCTGAGCTGGAAGTGGCGATCGAGACCGACGAGGACGTGGTGCTTTACCCCAAGCAGTACATCGACAACGAGCCACCCTTCGCACAGTCTTTCATGGACAACATGTCTGTGAAGTTGGGGTTCTTCGAGCCCGAGCCGCCAGAGGTTTTTGCTAATTCCTTTACCCCCCTGCCTCCGTACATTTCTTCCACGCATGATTCAGCTAGCGTGGCTGACTCGGAGTCCGACGGCAAGGACTTGCATGATGCCGTCCCGCCACCCGCTACACGGATTGGTGGTGTACGGAAACCGTCAATTGGTACTTTTCTCACGGCAGCAACACTACCGGCACTATTTCTCTGTGTGAGCAACAAGCATGGCCTTAATCGACACCGTCACCGCCTCTGCACTTTGTGACGTGGAAATTGCTCCACGGTCGGTGGTGTACGGACAATACTCTGCTTATCAGAACTGCACATTGGACTACTTCACTGGCCCCGCCCTTCTGGACACTGGACCAGCTGACTACGACGACACCTTCAGTCTGGACTCTGGTTTCCTGGACTCTGACTGTTTCGGCATCTACAGTCTGGACTTTGAGTTTGAAAACTACAATGCCGACAACTTATGTGAGCTCTACTCTGTGGACCACTTCCGAGGTGGCTAGAGTTGCTTTAGAGACACTAGTAGCACGACTAGCTCTGTATGACAAGCAACGCAGCCTTCAGTGTGTGGTGCTAGCTAGAGATGGGACCGCCCTGGCCAAGAGCACAGGCCCCCGCTAGAAATTTGTTTCCACCGCTTGAGATGGTGTGTTTCACCCTGACAAATCTGCCTGCTCCACCCTACCTCTTCCTCCGTAAGAGTACAGGGTGTTCTGCTGGATGTGTCACACCGTGTGTGTCACAGTCCTATGTTTGTACTAGTACTCTGTACAGTACGGGTGTCGCAGGTTTAGGGTTTCCGGCTTAAGCCGAGCTTTGGTTAATATAACTTACTTCTTGTGTTATCTTAAGTGAAAGCATTCCGACAGATTATCAATATATGGTTATCACCATATATATATAACAGTATCAATATCATGCCACGTGCGTGTCCCTCGCAACGCTTGTTCCGGTGTCACGCGCGTAACGCCACCCGGTTCGGTCTTCGACGGTCTTCGGTTCGGTCTTCGCACGTGTCTTTGAACCTGTGATATATATATATATATAAATACAGCAGAAACACAGGCGGGAGCACAGACTCTCGGAACACTAGGATGCGATGATAAAATTACTTAGGTGTTTTATTATCGGAACGATGAACTGCGGAATGATGACCGCTGACGTGGCACCTCAGGGCGAGGGATGGAATAGGAGGAGCCACTTCCCCCCACCTGATGGGAGGGTGAAAGTCTATATCCCCATGAGTCTGATGTAACGGCAAGATGGGCACGATGTGACCCTGAGCTGATGACGTGGAGTTGGGCTGCATCCCAAAAAGTGCTAGTCATAGTAAGCCGCCGCGTCCGCATCACATTGACCGAACTGTGACCAAGATCTAGAACACGAATCATCAGGTGACGATCTGATTTTCAAAGGTGGGAGATATGTTAGAGATTGTCGATGCAATCATCAGATGTTGGTACCGCGTCATCGAAATCGCGATATGTCACATATAAAAAAGTGTATGAGAATCCCTGAATGCTCACCGATGTCATCAATGACTTCGCGTAGCTCAGCAGATAGAGCGCCTAGCTCAGTAAAAGGTAGAAAAACGGCAGCCCGGCTGCACGAGAAAAATCGGACGCTCGGCGACACCGGCGAATTACTCGGGCCGCAGGCCCGATTTTCGAGAAAATCACGAGAAAATTCGAGAAAATTTCCGAGAAAATCGCGAGAGGTCACCATGTAACCCGAGTATTTGGTCGAGGGCTGCAACCTAGGATTGCATTTTAATGGACTAGGATAGAGCGACCGTGATACTACCGTGATTCACATCGGGAGGTCATGAGTTCGCGAGCCCCGTCGCGGATACATTTTCGCCGCGATGGATACGAAACGCTCGACCCATCTCAAACAAAGAAACAATGATAAATTGAGAATCCCCCTTACCATTCATGGATCCTAAGAACCCACCACGAAACCAACGAAACCTCGCACGATTCCAAGCGCATCCAAGTACAATAAGGAATTAACACTAGTTTGGCGTTTTGCCATATTGCTAATACCGATCCTCTTTTTCATGTATACTTACATTGAAGGCCACACATTGTGGGCCATAACTTGAGTTCTAGACATCCTTGTGCTACGCGATTCGTCGCCCATGTCAGATTACGGAACTAGGCAGATGCCATGGCACCGTGTTATCACTCGCACCATATGTGCACACCTCAATATGTGTGACACCCCATCCCCCGTACTCAAGAAAAATCGGCCGAGCAACTTCTGGGGGCATTCGGGGACACGCGCCACGATGAGCATGCCACCACTAGTGGCTGCATGTTACGAGTGTGCAACGAAGTATCACCTGCCGTATAACAATGGAAAAAAACTAGCATGTCCCTATTTTGAAACCTTTAGAGCAATCTTCGGTAGAGCCTACTTTTATCATCTACCAACAGGGCACCCCCGTACTTTCCAACAAGTTTCCCGCTCGGTTTATTGCGGTTGGTAGCCATTCAAGGACTTACTGACCTCCCCCAAGTCTCGAATGTGGAGATCAATACTTCATACATATCAAATAGCTAACTAACATGGAAGTTATGGCGGTTTCCGCGCCCATACAACTGAAAACTAAAACGGCAAACTAATGTGGAAGAGCGCTGCGCCTCGGGTGTCGTAGTTCGCGCTTTCGCCCCTACTGTTCGTGATGGAGTGCTTGATTCAAGCTTCCCTTGTGTAATAGACTCGCGCGAACAAGGCGGTGAATATTTCTGACGAACTCCAACGTGCCGCCGCCGGTCAAATCCGATTTGTGTGAAAAGCTTTTGTTTGTATGAAGCCGAGCATCATACCCTAAGTTACCCTACCACGATATGTTACGGCAATACAAGCTATTTCCTTCTTGAAGACATTCATATAACCTATTTCCTCAACATAAGAACCTTATACGGAAAAAGAGTAACAACCTGCCATTTCCAGTGATTCCTTTTTCTTGGAAGTTGGGAGGATTCAAACATATTTCGGCCGACTCTACTTGGATCGAACCTAATCTTAGGGAACTTGCTTGCACTGCGAGTGAACTGCCAAAATGTTTAGGATCTCGTTCATTGTTCCAGCTTGACTAGAGGGGCAAGTCTTGAATTAGCATTTAGTGAATATAAGACTGATACAAAAAAATGCATATGTATAAAAGACAACTATGGTTGGGATCGTAGAAACTTAGTTCAAGAGCACCGCCTTCATAAGGCTACAATTCAAGAATACGCTGGACGTATTTGATATTCGAACGTCCCCATGGGATTTAGCACACGCTCAAAATACCCATCACAACGAAGTTACAACTTCCTGAAGAGCGAAAGTCTAAAAGTAAAAATACGCCATCATGGTGTTTCTTTGTTGAATGACTGCCTCGAGCTGTTGACTTATCATGCGATGGGTTTAGCGCACAACAACCGACATTAAAATTTCGTAAGAGCTTAAAACCAAACGGTTGCAGCACACTTCAGAGCGAGACCCGTGACGATCACACCAAACACCGTGCAGATGGCAAGAAACAGGTTACGGTGAAACAACAATTTTCCGATTTCTTCTTGAAGATTTTCCCGAGCACGTGATTCCAAGTTCGTCTGAAACTCTTTTGTCGAATATATGTTGGGAACTTTCAGGAAGTTTGACATAGCTTTCGGTCGACCCCAGCACCACATCACTTCCCACACGAAAGGGATCTTCTGGTATCCCTTTAGATTCATATACTCCTCCTTTACACTTTGCACATATGCAGTGTACTGCGTTTGGTCGACGCCAAGGATGGCCATATCAAAGTCCATGAAAAAATATCCGTCATAGGTGTCTTCTTCCACGACCGCGTGGGTCGCCGTTGCCACAATCCATCTGTATACTAGCTCCACGTCTGCCTCTGGCTGCCCAGCTTCTTCTGCAAAA
The DNA here is from genome assembly GCA_001247695.2 of Cymbomonas tetramitiformis. NCBI lineage: Eukaryota > Viridiplantae > Chlorophyta > Pyramimonadophyceae > Pyramimonadales > Pyramimonadaceae > Cymbomonas > Cymbomonas tetramitiformis. The sequence goes on along the minus strand of LGRX02010106.1, from coordinate 71,867 downwards.
GTTCGATAAACATCTGCACTTTTCAGTTCGTCTTCTTTCGCGGTGCCTTCATAAATCACATCGTGGAAAAAAATGGCGAGCTCCACCAGCTCAGGGCGCCGCAGCTTTTGCTTCCATTTATCGAAATGCGTATACATCTCGTTTAGGTGTTCTAAAGTGTGATATCTTCGAGATGGTGCACTGTAGTTACTGTGAATGAAATCCCACCACTTGACGATGACAAAGGTGGAGGTTCCGAGGCTCCTACAAAGCGATGTGAATCGTTGTCTCAAAATAGCCTGCATATCGTCATAGCCTTCCATGACGTCAAAATTCGATATGCACGCTGCCTTGATCCTCCCTGACATTAGCTAGACTTCGGTGATCTGAGATGAGTGCGCTTTTTTCGGAAAGAAGCCTGAAAGTAGAGCATAACCGAGTGATAGCAGGGATGGCTTTCTCTCGTCTCGCGTATTGTCGTATGACCACTTGAAAGAGCGTCTTGCACGTCCGTGCCTGTGCACTGCTTTGACAGTTGCTTTACCGAATCAGCTTGGAAGGCATCTTACTTCGTGCAACATAGTCATCTCACATTGCATAGAAAAAGAACATTGCATCGAGGTAAATGAACAATCACCTCTTGCTCATACAGTAGTCTCTTCCTGACGTGAGCAACAGCAAGAGCAACACCACGTCCGACATCGAGATCCAGATCGACGACATCCGATCGACACGACCAACGCAAGCGAAGGAAGGGGAGTACATAGTACCTGTACTTGTAATAACAGTTTCTCCCCTTGGCACGACAAGGCGTAGTGGAGATCTGGAGATCGACGATACTGGAGTAAACAGTATAAATAATGATCTAAATCTTGAAGAGACCTTCTTATCCGTCTTGAGTTGCCAGATGGCGCATGCAAAGAATGGCACATACTCGTACAAGTGGTCTACTTTGCTTTCAGCCGCGCCGGAGTCCGGCTCACGTCGGCTCCGCTTGAGCTTTTTGCCTGATCTTTTGTTTCCTGAAACGTTTTTTGAAGCTTCTTGTGGCGTCTTGTGCATTCCAAAGGGTTTCTGGAATTCTGCAATTTTCTACGTCACGATTTCAATTCCACACACTTCCGTCTATCCGTAAAAGCTTTTAGGGATGAGTGTCACACCCACGCTTCCTCCAAAAATCGGTGGGATGGGGATCCAGCGCTGTATGAAAGTGATGCCCCCCCTCGCTCAAGCGCGGGGTCACGTTGGCAGCTGTGGGCGGGTTGGTAACAAACCGCTACAGAAGAAGCCGCATGTATCTTTTCCATCAAGATTCCAGAGTTCTCGTTTTCGAGCACCTAGCTTATCAGACAGCTCTTCACAAGTGGGGGACGAGACACTCGCATCTGAAGTATGTCGTTCCTCTACACTATGCGGTATTCTAGGGCGCGTATTCTCGTGTCTCACAGTTCTAATAATTGTTATCTGCCACAGATTACTCCGGAGCAGCGGGAAGCGATGGATCGGGAAGCCGCCGAGCTTGCAGCATCCATCTTAGCGGAGTTTGAGAACGACGACACTGACGAGTTCGCACTGCTGAGGGAAGCTTTGGTATTCAACCGAAGACTTTCGCTTGCGCAGTGACTGTAACGTTCAAACGTTTGCGAGATGAGTTGACCGTAAATTGGGCTTCTGGGAACAGGATGACGAAGATGACGAAGAAGAAGACGAGCAGGGCACTTCATATTCAACTTTCTCAGGACTTGGTGATGACGTTGGTGAGAACGAAAATGAACTAGTTGATGAGGACGCTGAGGGTTCTAGTGAAAGCGGTTCTGGTCGGAGGGACAAACGCAAGCATGAGGTTCCTCATCGCCCGCTCTTCCTCCGTCTTGAATTCATTTAAATTTACGTTTTTACCATACAGCTTTACCAGTTCAGGAGCACGTATCAAATGAAATCCTCATACCCACGCACGTACTTGCGTTGTGAACTGAGCGAAAAGCGCTGGCTCGAGAAATGTGTCCGTGATGTGCATTCCGATTCGCAGAGTGTGGATATCACTCGAGTGTCGGCTTTTTGCCATGGCCTCAGAACTGTTTGTATGCATAGGGAAGTACCACCAGTTGTCGCTAAAATCGGTGTTCGAGCTCTAAAAGTAGATGCTAAAGGCGGTGTTCGAGCTGTTCCCCTGCGTACGCAGGTGCCTCTTTCGCTTCTGCCGAAGGTGGCCGTAATCGGGCGGCCGAACGTCGGCAAGTCCGCGCTCTTCAATCGTCTCAGCGGAACTGCCTCCGCCATCGTGTACGACACACCAGGGGTTACGCGCGATCGTCTCTACATGCGTGCTTTCTGGTGCGGCGCGATTAGCTCGAATTGAAGCAACCCTGCGTTGATATCCACACGTGATATCTTCACGCATGCCTTTTGCATCCTTGTAAGCGCACTTTAACTTATGCGACTGACAAACCGTGGAACATGCTGCTTTATTTGCCGACGGCAAAGGTTTTGCAAAATTGGAGCATGTACTCACCTGGCGCGGACTCGCTAGAGCTAGGTGGACTCACACCGAGTGATGTGATGGCAACAGCCAAAAGCTGCTGAATAAGACAAATGAAGGTCACGCGTCTCACTTACTTAGATAACACTGCGCCTGATTCGCAGTCCCCAGTTAACACGTGTCTTGGTTGTTTCAACGACCCTGCGCTTATTCCGGGTCTCCACAGCTGCCGCAGTTCTTGTGTGCTTCGATCATCTTGTGCCTATTCCGGGTCTCCACAGCTGCCGCAGGTCTTGTGTGCGTCGATCATCTTGTGCCTATTCCGGATTTCCACAGCTGCCGCAGGTCTCGCGTGTTTCGATCATCTTGTGCCTATTCCGGATTTCCACAGCTGCCGCAGGTCTCGCGTGTTTCGACCACCTTTTGCTTATGCCGCCTTCCTAGAGCTGCCACAGGTGTCGCAGTTTTTGAAGATCTTTTGTCCAATATCGGGCTCTGCGTCATCCACTGGACGGAGCTATTTGAAAAGATTACGTGGTACCCGCCGCCACTCCATATCGGTGTCAGTTCGTGAGTATACACAACGATATACAGGCAGTATGGACGGTTGCAGAATGCCGGCGCTCATGCCGTTAAACACTGTGCCTCTTTCAAACCCTACGAGGCCCCGAGTGTCCCGGCGGCCTGAAATAAGGGCCTGGTCCGAAATAAGGGCCTGGTCCGAGATAAGGGCCTGGTCCGAAATAAGGGCCTGGCCGCTCCTTCAGAGGCCTTCTTTGAGCATGGGTCGCATCTGCTCCGCTGAGGACTGCCGACTTGACAGACACGGCCTGTGCATGCGCTGGTTCGACAGGGGCATGCGCGAGTTCCTGCTCATCGACACCGGCGGCCTCATTGCGCCCTCTGCTATGGCTAAAGCGGGCCTCGAGATCCCCGACACGGTGTTGATCCCTTGCCGCCCTCTCCTCCAAGGGAGCCCCCTCCAGCGCACCTTTGAATGCACTGTACTCGTTGCGCAGGGGCGGGCCATATCCAGAGGCAGAGGCAGGTGCAAGCTGGAGGGCGGGTTTGTTTTACGGGCAGGAGCACATGGCTGAGGGCATGCATAGCCGCGCACGCGGCCTCGGTTTTCCGCATCGACACGAGACTTCGGAATTCAGCCATATAACGCTGCCGGGGAAGATGTGCTTTCCTCGGGACTCGGATGCGATTACTGGTTGTTCGTGTAAAATCTTTTGTGAATAAGTCAGTTTCGTTTCCTTGTTTCAACAGCATGTACAAAAGTCCAATTGCTTCAGGGTTGTCCTGAGAGTACGTTGGACTCTTCAATCCATGGTTCAGGTCCATAGTGTCCCACCGGAGCTTTGTTGCTTACTTAAGATGGATGCTAAGGTCGGGTCAAATCAAGCTTTTCGTTCGCTCCCAAGCGGTCCATCTTATGCGTTTCCCAAATTCACTCAAGCGAAGGCCATTTCGTCGTTGGTACGAGCGTAGTCAGATCTTATGCTCCTTCAAGTTTGGAAGAACTGAACTCGCTGGGCATGCGCACACAGCGCTCTACCTGACCCTCCGTAGGCTCGGCCACCCACACCACGCAGACAACATAGTACTGACATAGCACTCTGCTCCTAAGCTTGAGCCATATGCCTAAGAGGCCCTCTAAGGCTTCGACTATGGAATGCCAAGTCCCACGAACGAGGGTATTTTTGTTTGAGGCCGCACCTTGAGCTACTGGGTGGTCGAGCCGCCGCCACTTGCAAACCGCGGGGTCAACAGTGCTGAAATTGATGCCAGGACTCCCAGGTACAGCTTGAAACATACGATAGTGGCCTTCACAACGGCGTTATGCACCCTGTCCCGGCGCCGGAAATATTAGAGAGTGGAATTTGCCAGGGCTGGCCTGTGGGCAGGTGGGAAGGCGGGCATGAACCCTCATGCAGCTCAGACATGCTGGGGAAAAGAGTGTGCTCGAATTGGGGCGTGCAAGGTGCTGCATCTGACTCGGAAGAAGGGGTCCGGGGGTGCAGGGTGCGGACCCTGGAACTGCGCTCGGGGCGGAGATGATCCCAAACATGATCGAGAATCAGGTAGCTCTCTCTGGCCCTGCCGGGGCGGTGCACAGGTTGTCTCCGGGGCGATGGCAGCCGACTTCTACGTGAATAGCGCCCTAGAAGCTGCACCCTGCTTGTACGAGTGAGGCGGCTGTGTCGGGCTCAGCTGCTTCTCTGTTACCCGCGGTGTTATCTGAACACGGCCCGCGGCCTGCTCCCGTGCGCCGACCCCTCCCTCGGGGTTAGGATTGGGCCGCTTCGTGCCACACACCTGCCGCTACGCGGTGCACCCCGCAAGCGAGCCGGGGCCCGGGAGCTGTACGAACTAGTAATGCCGAGTGACGAAAACATGTAAAGGGTATCCGGCAGGAGCTCGCACCAGCCTCAGTGGTGAAGCGTTGGCTCACTGGCTGCCAGGCTCCGCCAGGCTCCGGTTGTAGCTTTGCCGGTGGTGGTCGGCGGCCCTCGGGGGGCTCCTCACATCTCTCACAGCGTGCCACGAGTCCGCAATCCCCCTCAACTTGTCATCGATGTTTTGGCCCTGAGGGGCAGGCGTTGCCGGGCTGTGACAGGCCGCATCTGGAGTGAAGGAGGCCGATGCTGTCATCATGGTGGCAGATGGGCAGGTGTGCCTGCCGTGACGCTGCCGTCAATGCAAGGCAGAGGCGCGCCATGCTGCCAGCCTGCCCGGAAAAGTGGCGCTCGCAGCAATTTGTCTTCTGATAGGCGTCTGTGCTTATGGACGGTCAAATCTTTAGTCGTCCTCTGTTTCCGTCTCATCGGTTATACTCAGAGCTCGACGCAATATGATCATTTTTAAAATCCAACACGGGTGTCTGGTCTCCGCGCAGCGTTCAAGCTGGGTCACCGTAGGATGCTGCGGCCGGTTGACGGATATGCTTGACGGGGGCCGTTGGGGGTGCAGGCGGGCCCATGCGAAGCAGATCGAGACATCTTGGCATGGATGCGTCGACACCACCCAAACAAGACGGTCATTTTGGCGGTGGGCCTTGCACCTCCCAGCGCACCGCCTGAAGCGCTGGCCCACGTTGCAGAGCCGCCTCTCACGTGTCGTGTGGGCAAGCTCAGGATGATGCGCTCGCATTGTAATCTGGCATTTAATGGACACGCGTGCCTGTCGAACAGGTGAATAAGTGCGAGTCTCCAGTTACTGGCGATATGCAGGCCGCCGCCTTCTGGTGCGTCCTTGCCCGGCTGTGGGTAGCGCTCGAGCCCCGACCCAACATGCGACCCCTTCCGCACTTCCAGCGAGCACCCAACCCTCTCCCTGTCAGTCATCTCCCTGTCAGTCACCTCGCTCACACTGCCCCTCTGCATCGCGCTCTTGTCGACCCCCAGGTTGTGTATGCGGTGGCAGGGTGAGACACTCTGACGATTCTCTGCCTCTTGAACGGCAGGTCCCTCGAAGGCTGAGGGAGTAGCCTAAGGCGTTTTTGGGCGGAGGGGGGCCTTCAGGGAGCTCGGAGCGGAACCGACCGCAATCTCTGCGCTCAGTGGCCTGGGCACCGGTGACCTCCTGGATCGACTCATGGTGCGCTCCCACTTCTGCGTTAACACCTCCCAGAAACTCGCAGTTTTTATGCTTCTCCTGGTGGAGTTTTCTGCCTTCCCCGGCATTCAGTTCGCCACCCCCCCTGTCCCGGGGCTGCCTCCATCACCGCGGTGCACTTCGCC
>LGRX02010106.1:0-64898 GCA_001247695.2 Cymbomonas tetramitiformis | reverse complement strand
TTGACGGCCGCATTGCTGGTTGACGGCCGCATTGCTGGTGGACGGCTGTATTGCTGGTTGACGGCTGTATTGCTGGTGGACGGCTGCATTGCTGGTTGACGGCGGCATTGCCGCAGACAGCGCCCGGGAGCAAACTGGCTGAGGCCAGACACCTCCACCTTGTGCGCTCAGACCAGCTGCTCGCGTCGACCAATGAAACGGCTCGGGGGCTCTCGGCTATTCTCTGGCAAAACCGCCCTTTGACGCCGCACCTGGCAGAGGCTGCTTAGTTGCCACACGCCGTTTTGCGCAGCGTGGCATTGACTGAGGAGAGAAGGCGGTCCTGTTTGATGCCTCGCAGGAGGGCCTGCCACTGCACCGCACGCCAACAGACGAGGACTGGGCCCAAGAGGATAAGGCGCCGCTGCGGGTGTCCATTGTGGGGCGGCCCAATGTTGGCAAGAGCAGCCTCGTGAACGCCATCGTCGGAGAGGAGCGCAACATCGTCAGCAAGATGGTGCCCCCCCGGCGCTCTTGCTCTCCGCGCGGGGCTGCTGTTGTTGCGGGGCGCGTGCTCTGCGGGCGCTGCCACGGCTGTGTGGTGGCGGGGGTTGAGGCGGGCCGGTGCTCGGCGCAGAGCGGCACGACGCGTGACGCCATCGACACGGACTTTGAGTCGGAGGACGGGAAGAAGTTCTGCCTCGTCGACACTGCGGGAATCCGAAAGTGTGGCATCTCCCCCCGGCCACTCTCTGTTGAGTGCCGCATCTCGCTGCCCCCAGCCCCGCCTGTGCCGCCTGAGCGCCCGGACCCGGCCCGGCACTGCAGGGCGAAAGCGTCATTTCGGCCCTCTGGCACCGGTCATCTGGCCGAGCGGATGACTAAGATCATGACAACACGGCCGCGGTGGAGGGTGGGTGCCAGGCGGGCTGCCGTAGCCGCGAAGAAGGACGGCGCGGAGGCGCTCGCCGTGAAGCGCGCCATCACGGTGCGTGGTCTGCGGCGCCGGCTCACCGCTTTGCCTCTGAAGGGCACTCGCAGGCGCTTACCGCCCGGTGATAGGTGGAGGGGACGGCAGAAGGAGGCGGCGCGCTCGCTGGAGAATGGTTTCCGTGGTCGGCGTCTCGCGGGAGAGGCGTGGGATGGGAGCTGATAGGCAGGCGGGCAGCCGTTGTGACTAGCGCTGCATAGGGCCAGTCAAGGCATATGTTCGAGAGAAGTTCCGAGGCATGCGCTAGGGGACAGAGAAGCTGCGCAGGCCCTGGGGTGGGAGGTGGGCTTAAGCTTGCGCCTGCGGCCGCTGAGGTGGCCACTGAGGTGCCACGGGTGGGAAGTGGAGTGCAGGCGATTAAGCGTGCCGAGGTTGCGGTACTGGTCGTGGATGCCATTCTCGGGGCCACCGAGCAAGACTTCCGATTGGCCGAGAACATACGCAAAGAGGGTCGAGCACTGGTGATCGTGATCAACAAATGGGATCTCGTCCCGGAGAAGACCAGCACAACCATGAATCAGGTGCCACGTCAGCCTTGGACATGGATTGGACAGGGACATGGGGACACGGCCGCAGCTGCGGTGCCAGTGTGCAGTCTACAGAGCTGCGCGCGAGCGGCCTGTAGAATGCACTGCGACGGCCCTGACTGATAGCTTCCCAGGTCAAACCATTCCGCGTGGGGTGTATGCTTCTTAGCAACCTCAGATTCTGCTGCGCGGTGGATGCCACGTGCACGCTCCTGTGGGATCAGGCGTGCGCGTCTGGTCGTCAACTGTGTTGTGCGGCGCGTGTGAGAGCAGCTAAGCTTCTTTTGGATAGGCCTATTTCTCACCAGGCAGATACTGCCTCGCCAGTTGCCACTCCGGGATACTTTTGTCGACATCGCATCATTAATCAACTATATACCTTATGGCGGCAAACGGCAAAAAAGGTTTCAAATCGCAAGCCCGGTGCCCACACGCCCACTCAATCGAGTCGCCAAAGTACTCTTAGATGAGGCACGTGGCGCATAATCATTTCAGACTATGTGATTGCAGGGTGCTGGGAATATCACCTTTTTATTTTTGGACAGCACTCTAAAATCGCATTGAAGAGGTGGGATGCATGGGGGTGACTGGGAGGGGGATGCATGGGGGTGACTGGGAGGGGGATGCCAGTACGAGACAAACCTGCGGACCCGCTTGAGGACAGTAGACTGGGCTCCAGTGGTATTTACCACAGCAATTCGGTGCGAGCCGCTGCACATCCACCGTTGGATCTAGGGTTCCTTTAGTGCGCGCTGCCGGAGTCATCGAACGCTCTTGTGGAATGCCTGGGAGCATCATGGGCATGACGGGGAACAACATGGCATACGAGTCAGGGCCAGCTATGTGAGGGATGTGCCCCCTGCAGAAAAAAAGTCCCAAAACGGCTCTGTAAAATTTCCTAGCAGATCTAAGGACTTTCGGACCGCCCCCTTTATATACAATCCTTGTTTAGAAAATATGAGGCGTAAAGAGCGCTCTCTTTCGCTGTCTTCAAATTCCATAAGGTAGATGCTTCTCTGTATTGTACGCTTTGATCATCTGCTGGGCCATATGCAATTACAAACCCTAGGCTCTCAACACTAGCACCGACGTTTCACCAGGCCAGGCAGAAGAGGGCCCCCCGGACTTGAAGGAGGAGGAGGGTGGTTGCGCAGTGGGCAAAGGGTGGCCAAGGTGCTGGACGCCATTGCAGCAGCTGGGGATGAACACCGGAGGCGTGTGACCACTGCCACGGTGAACCTCGTGGCGCAGGAAGCGTGCATGGTTAGGCTGCCTCCGACGCGCTCCGGCAAGAAGGGGCGCTTGTACTATGCAACCCAGGTGTGTCTCCTCAGCAGCTGTGCCATGCAACATTCTTGGTCCAGCAGCAGCTCATGGCCCGTATTGCAATATAGGGCACTAGGGGTCTGTCACCACATGTGACGAAACAAGAGGTCAGCGGCAGCATTCGACAAAGCGAGTATTTTTCCACAACAGTTGACAAAACGTTGGGGTTCATCAGTGCGCATGACCAGCGAGAGGTGTGTTACCTGACCAGCGAGAGGTGTGTTACGTGACCAGCGAGCGGTTTGTTGCATGTGGCGGTGACCAGGCAGCAACCCGGCCGCCCACATTTGTCTTGTTTGTAAATGACGCCAAGCTCTTTGACGAGGGATATCGCCGCTATATGGAGAAGCAGTTCCGTCAGCAGATTGGCTTCCCAGGAACCCCCCTTAGGTTCGTCCAATCCTTTTCTGGCCCACCGACTTGTATGCTACTGCCCCTTGAAACCCTCCAAGAACAAGAAAAGTCAACTCCTCTGGGTTACTTAGCTTCCTGTTCAGATGTCTCTTCCGAGTGCGTACACCTAATTGCTTGGGTGCTCGGGGGCGAGCATTTTTCTGTAGATTCAGTTTATGATGCCTGCAAAGCTTGTTGCTGTCGCCCGTGTATTCCCTTTACCAATGTTGTGCTTCGCAATGCGGCGCGGGGATGTGGATCGTGTATTGTGCGATCTGCGTGATGACCACAAGCATTATATCACTCTAAAATACCATCACACCATATACAAATGTATTGATATGACAAGCATATTCAAGTGTGCTGCTTTTGTTCAAAAGCGAGCTATGGGGAGATCCTTTCAAAGTTACTACCGGCTCCAGAGACACGGTAGCAGCGCGCCGGCATTGCAGATGCAAAGGGGCTCAGTAAGGCTTAGGGGGTCCCATTCTTCACTAGTAAGCCCCGGAGAACCCAGATAAGTGACCCGAAGTGTCTGCTGAATCCTTTGATCCCCGGTGAGGGTACATAGTGCAGCCGATCCTTTGTGGTTACGTGATGCCACAGGAGTCTGTCCAAGGATGAGCAACTCACAGATAATGCAACTTTTGTGTCTGGATGCCCGGCATCTGCGTCCACAGAGGATTCTGCATCATTTTGAGCAAGACAGTGTGATGTCTTTAAGTCACTCAAACCTGCATGCGCGGAATATCCACATATTCAGTTCCATCGGCACGGCATCACCATGGAGCTAAGCTGACTTGCTGTGTCCTCGGCAAATACAGACCTTTATTTGAGGATCGTCTGTCCCCGAGTTACAAGGGGGAATGAGGGGGAGTGAGGGGGGGACGTTTGTTTTCACAGGATTCTGTGGAGAGGGAAAGCACCAAACAAACTATCCAACTGGGAAGATGGCAAGGATCGAGGCATGCCAGGTGCAGGTTCATAAGTATCAAATATGCACGCGTGATAGGTGAGCATGCGGCTTTTAGGTTAATGATTGGACACACGTCAGATCCCGAGGCATCAAAAAGCATGGCGCTGTTGCTGTCTTCATTAGTGTGACAGTCCTTTAGCACGGGGAGCGGTGTACATGAGGCACGCAGCTCATGCGTACGACATCTTACAGTTCGGAGAGATCTACATATAAGGTGCAGGAGCCAGCACCCAAACAAGCATAAAGCACTCGTATGGTTACGCTGACACCGGCAAATGGTGGGGAAGTTACATTCTACCTTAAATTTCAACAAAGGTCTTGCATCGTCGTCAATGAGATGGAGAGGGTCTGCCACACTGAACGAGCCTCGCATATTAGGGCAGCAGGGCGAATATCTGCGAGTTGTCAAAATATACTAGGCGTTGGATAATTGAAGAGAAAACAAGTGGTATTTGCTTCAGTGCTCTACCAGTTTGGAGACAGTTCGTATTTTCAATACGGGCATGAATCATTAAACACCCTTACTCTCCCCTCGTAAAAACGCAATGCCGTGGATACATTTGGAGGCACCATCTCTTCCCGAAATGTAAATGTATGAATGCCACAAGTACTTCGTGGTACGATCGATACCACTGAGGGGCAAGAAGCGATATGAAGTTGTGAGCGACCTGATAGAACACTGTGAAGCTAGTTATTTGTCTCTAATACAAAGAAAGCTACTAAGAATATAAACATGCCCTCTGGGAGTGTGTGTAGCGTGGCACTGAACAGAAAGAACGATAGCACTCCTTGCATCTCGCCTTTCGTCGCATTTGCGCTCACTCACGATTGAGAGTCTTTTGTAATTGGTTGTGAGCATCTCCAGTAGGGCAGTCGTTATTCTGTATATCCACATCGGGCACCGCAGCAGTGAAGTCGAATGAGAACTTCGTCTATATCATCATGATTGAGGGTAGACTTTGCCTCGATGCTCCACACCAGAGGATTCGATAATGGTCAATATTTTGGGGCACCTGCCGAAACGAAGAACAACGCATGAATATATTGCTGGCCCCTTGAGAACACTGACTGACTCAAGAAGTAAAAACGCACAAAGTGTCTATTATTTCTGTTCCCAATTGCCTGTCGAGTAGGATCGCTTCGGAAATTGTATGGTTTGCGGCAATAGGCGTCTAAGAAGCGAGAGCAAAACAGGTGCGTACCTGCAAACAGGAAGTCGTATCCACCCGCCTCAGGACAAGTCGATGTGACGAAGATTCATCAGTGACCCTTGAAGTAGTACACTCCATTAATATCCATGATAATTTGCTTGAATTTATCTACAGCTTGGAGCAACGCGCTCAAAATGGACTCGACTTGTCGAGCCATGTGTTCGTTGACAAGTTTGGCCTTGGGGCCCGTGAGTTACTGTACTTGATTACTGGCGTTACACACACTTGAGCCCTAAAATATTGCAGCGAGCGATTCAGACCCTTGGTAATAGAGAACTGCCAACCTACCTGCAATAAGCGGCCCTTCCTGCGCACAGAAGTAGAGTGTCATGACCTTGAGACGCTTGTTCCGTCGCATATACTCGTCGGGAAACGCCTGCGTGCCACTCTGTAACGACGTTCGTATTATATGTACAGTTCAATAACACAAATGACCGTCCTAGAACAGCGCATCTTTCAATTTCGAGCTGTTGGAGCTTACTTCTTGGAACCATTCTTATTCGGTGTACGAATTTCCAATAATTGATGGAGTCATTCCACGCTGACGCGTGGACCGCACCATCCAGCATACCATTGTTGAACCAACCGGATCACTATTTTTATTGGCGGCGAAAACGTCACTAATCCGCGTGCATACTAAACATCGTCCTCTCGCCGAATGCAATGGTCACAGGCGTGATGCATGCTGCCAAGTCAATTCGGGACGAACCGGACGATCACGCTATATGCTGTTGACGGAGCGCATATGCTTATAAATCAACGAAGGGAAGAGCAGAAGCGTATCATGAATTTCAGGCAGCACTGATAAGGCGGTGAAATGTTATGGGGGGGTCTGTAACCTCCGCTTCACGAAAGCGGACTCTGTGTGTGGGGGGCAATCAATCACTACTCAAGATGGTCATAACACGACAGGGGAAAACGCCGCGAAACAAAGGCATACTCCTTCGTGGCATCCTACTCCAGAAACCACCCTGTTCCTCTACCTGGGCCGGCTTGTGTGGGAGTCTCCACTCTTCAGCTCTTCTCTTCTCATGCATATCTCCTTAATTATTTGGCCCCTAATGTTATACGACCGCACGTGTATGGTTTCGATATTACAGGTACTTAACTATTCGGGATATGCTTATTTATATATCGGATGTATGCTTTCAATACAAGGTAACGATTTTGGCTGTTACTTTTTTCTTACACGTATTATGTTAATTTTTACAGTTCAGTTGTCTTCCCCGAAGCTTGAGTTCTTATGCATCTCGGAACTCAGCTTGGCGGGAACTCAACTGTACTCTAGTCCGTACTCTGTACTATGATAACCACCATGTGCACCTTAACACGGTGAAGAGGAACTGCGATTGCCACCGATGGCAATCGCAGTCGCTATATTATTAGTAAGGTCCTCATTGTGGTACTATACTCCGTACTCGTACGCTGCATTTTTGTACTTAGCCAGTTTTGGCCATTTACTTGCGTTTCAGGCTCTTGTGCTCGCCTCCTAGCACAGCTTGCGCTCCAAGCGGCGCAGATCACCATTAGGCAGGACATCATGACGCAATGTCACGTTTCTTCGTATCGAGCTACTTTAGGATCCCCCAGTATGGTCGGTTGTCAATGGCTCTGGAGTAGAAATTAATTACACTCTGGCTTACTACAAAGCGACTGGCTCTGGAGTGTCCGTGGGTTGCATACTCCACTTTGTTGCGCCGCTGAAAGTGACACTTCGTGCAATTCCTAGCTGTCTCGCACTTTGCACTTGTCGCTTTGTATCCTGGCACGTTTTGACCGATATGTACCATTTAGAACTATTACTCGTGGAGAAGCACGCAAATGCACCTTTGCACATTCAAAATATCACCAATTTCGTCGCCCTTTATCCTTTACGTAAAATGGAAAAAGAGTGTATTAAAATTTGTTTTCGTTGTGTTGTGGCTTTTTTCGACCAACATGCTTGCGTAGAGTGATAAATGCATATACGTTGAAATAGCAAATATCACTGAGCAAAGGGGCGGAGGCGGGACATAGTTCATTTGAATTCCAGCATGATCTCAACTGAGTCAGAATGTGATAATCATGTTCTACCCTGATTGCACTTTACGGTATATGTAACCCGCCGGCGGGACCATGAACATATTTCTATTGGAATCCGCGCTTGTAAGCAGTCCCAGGAGTAAAACACGCTCACAAGCGAGCAATCGTACCATCCGTGATTCTCCTATGCATATTCTCACCGAATGCGTGGCGGCACCAAATAACGTTTCTACACCGGGTCAAGGAACTCGCGAGCTCGATTTAGAAAGCGGAAGCATACATAAACACCCAAATATAGCAAACCGTATCATCGGTGACCTGGTATTTGAAAACTTCCCCTATCCCGCCAGAAATAAATTTCGGGTCGCTCTGCCAACATAGAAACATACAACGTAAAGTTCGAGGTTCAAGCGCACGGAACGTGGTGTTTGGTGGAATATCAGTGATCGCTTCACAGCACGAAATGCGCTACACAGCCCTCAACGCGGCATATACGTGAACGAAAGTATGTATTTCGAGATATTCTTTGCCGAGTCACCGCCGATATGACAACTATTGCTGCGAACGTGCGTTCAAGTCATTTCGCCATTTCTCGAAACGGTCAACCAATACACCATATATCATCGCACATTTGGGGAAATCTAGCAATAAATCATGTACGGGTGTGGCGTTTCAGTTTACTGGCATGTCGAGCATGCACAACTCCATATCTGAACATTCTACATTGGATATGTAGCATCCGTACAGTTCAACATGTTACAGAATCAGTATCGAAGTCCATATATAAATATCGATCAACATTCCCTGGATCGGGCGCATTCCCGCGAGTACTGCAGTACCATATGTACCTTACTATACCTTGCCATACGCAGTACCATTAACCCATAGTACCTGATATCCCCAAGAGTGCCGTAAATGGCGCCCCGAACATGATTTCATTACATACCACTAAAAGGTTGGGTATCCCTTTTAAATTGAACAATCGGTTATTATCTCCCACGGATGCCGCTATCCTCACTGGTTACAATACTCTTGCATCCAGACTGAAAGAGTGCGGACCATGTCATTATATTACCTAATATCACCCTTGCAAGATGATGACAAAAACCCTTTTTATGTACCAAATCGGTGTTCGTCAACGGCTCAAGCTTTCTCACATTAGGCTCTCGACATACACCAATTCTGAGTTTCTAACAATCAGGTTTAACGAAGTTCCCCCCTCACCCTTTCACCCAGGATAACACCAATTGTAGTCCCGTGATTTCAATAGCCACCATATGAAGACCATAATAACAATTTGAAAGTGAGGTGCAGCATTAAAACTCCATTGTTTTTTCACGGAAGCATGCACCAGTCGAATTTTCAAGACCAATGCCCCTTCATTGTCAAGCATGAAGAAAACCCTGCAACACCCATGATTTTACACAGTACACGAGAAAATAGGTTGGGTTGGTCATTATATTGCCAGGCAGGTGTTACTGCTGACAATTGGATCCCGGGGGTTAGCCGGGATCTACTTTCAGTTCAGAAAATCGTCGTGCGCCTTTCGGTGCCTCTACTTCCTTTTCTCTCACACTAAAAGATGGGGCGTAGTGAGATATTTACAGTTGCATTGATGCAAACATGTCCTCGGCACCTCTTAGCTTTTTCGGAGTCACATAATTCCCCGGGGACAGCTCATCCTGCATCCACGGACAGAGCCACAAAGCCCCTGACTGCCAAAAGAGCTCGTCAAGACCTCAAGCAGGTGGTGTGAAAGTTCTGCTTGCGGTCAGCTGTTAGGAACCTTGCGAGAGAGAGAGAGAGCCCGATATTAGAAGGGGCTGCAGAGGCTGTCCATAGATACATGAAGAGAACCAAACAGTGTCTGCATATGGACAAGTGTGTGCAAGAGCAGTTCACGGTGAGGGATGCCACTTACTAGCGTTTCGTCCAACCGTTTACGAGGACCAGTGTATGTGCTGGATCTCTCTAGCGCAGGAGCCAGGCACTCCGCATACTGCGTGGCACCAGGGGGTCCTTCGGTAAGTCACAGTAAACCGCGGCTAGACAGTGTGCTTGAACACACCAGCGCAGCTCCGACCATTAGCTACCAAAGGAGACGGACACTTGAAGTGCACAAAGGCAAGCGAGAGTAACGACAGAGAGGCGCAACGAAAAGTAAAAGCCTTGATGATGATCGTGGACGTGGACGCTGCTCACACTTCAGTGAGCACTTTAACCACACACCCAATTCAGAATACGGAGACAGACAGGGTCTCTCCGGGTTCCAGGAGTAAGGACAAGCCTGCTGGTCAGCCGGCAGTGAGAAACTGGACAGCCGGCGAGCCCCTCGAGGACTTCGGTGCTAGGGCATAACCGGCAGAGCAGGAATGACAATAGCAGGCACTGAGGGGCTCCCGAAAGCAAGGAAGCCGATCGACAAATGAAAACAAAACTGAGATATTCTCGTCACCCTTCTCTCTGGTTGACGCGCAGGCGAAAGCAGCTCAGGACACCATCTGCATGGAAAAGTGACGGCACGCTTAAGTTGATAAGCAAAAGTAGTGTGAGCACACCGGATCCTCGTTTTCGACCTGCATTGGACTCTGGCACCTGCTCGCCCCAGCAAACGAGTCCCACAGCGTGCCAGTGATATCCAAGTAGGAAGCACTGCACCTTCCTGCTGCCTTTCTAAACCGCTAGTTGGCAACGTTGTTTACTACACAGAACAGAAGTCCTCGTGCTGCATCAAACGTTATCACGCCGAGCAAGTCGCTCGCATGACGGATAACAACATGGCAAGAATGTGAACTTCCACCGTCCGGAGAGGAAGCAGAGGCCTCAGGGTGTGAGTGGCTGTTGGTTGAGGTGCCAAGCCAGCCTGCACACCTCCTCGTGTAGCGGGCAGCTGCGGCAAGGCGCTCGCGACACCTGCTTGCACTCGCGGAGGTGGATAGACCCTGTGGGAAGGAGGGGCGCACCACCCATATGAGAATCCATGCTGGCCTCAGCACGGTGAACCCAGTGCCAGCCAGGAAAGAAGAAATAAGGTGATCTCGCCTATCACAATACGAACGACCACACTTTCCTGCGCCTTTTTTAAAGCAGGGATACTCCCAATCGACCGGGAAAGGTGTGGGACTAAGACACAAAAAGCTTCTGCAAGGGGCCGCCCGGCAAGTCATCCTACACCGAACACCGTGGGGGCGTGCAGTCGGCTTCTCGAAATCAGTCAACGTGAGTTTTGTCCTTCAAAAGCGGATAGCAACCACCGCTGTACTCCCGGCAGGTTTAAAACACGCCGGATACAAAAAAATTGGATGTTTTAAAACTCTGCACGGCGCGAGTCCTATGAGATACTGGCATAAGCGGAGGCGGTAACACTTGCACTGGGTCAGAGTTTATCGCTCACAGTACGTGCGTGATCTTGCGGTTCCTTGGGTTTTTGAATACAAAAAAAGGTTTCGAAAAGACCTGGGGTTAAAAACAAATAAGCAGTCAAACACAGACGGATCGTCTTAGTCGACTTAGCGAAGTCAAAGAAGCGCTGCACAAGGGTGCACTGACATTGTGTTATGGCGAACGGACCCGAACAAGGATGGTCATAAAATAAAACAGGAGAGCAACTGACACGACAGATATCTCGACCAGGTTGCCTAGAGGCTCCCTCCAAGAGGACAGCCGATTTACACAGTTTGCGGAAAGTTTGCTCCGGCTGCCCCGAAACGACTCCTCATAACGCTTGCAAGGCACTCATCCCATTTGTCAGGAAGTCCCACAGCAGAAAAGGCTTCGTCCCTTGTGGGCGGTCGAGAATAGTACAAACACTGAACATGCGTGAGAAGGATTGCTTTTCTCCTCAGAAGAAAGTTCCTGAGTGCTTCCCCGTGCTCACCTGTGCAAATGGCGAGTCGTCGGGAGGGCCTTTCTTCCTGGGAGCAGCGGGTATATCGTCTATGACAATTCCTGGTCGGGCCGGTATGGGCGTCCCCGCTTGCAAGTTGGCGAGAACCATGTTGTTCATAATGGAGGTCGAGGTATCCATCGCGTCGGTTCGTGGGGTGTGGCCCGCCCTTTGGTTCAGTGTCGAGCTCGGGTCCTCCAGGACCCCAACGTCAGTAATGCCATGCACTTGACGCAAGTCCATACCGGCGTGGAGGTTAGGGAAAGGAATAACGCTCGATTCTGATATGCCCTGTGTTCAAGCACGTGGGAGAAATCAATCGAAAGACTACACTTCGGTGAGGCCGTCACGTAGACGAGGATTGTATCCTGGGACTAAAGTTCGGGCTTCAGTACAGGGTGGGAGAACTTGGCATCAATTCTTCACGGTGGAATGGTGTCAGCTTCGAATACAAACTGTTTGGGACTCAGAGGATGAAAGGTGGTTTTGCTTCAAACTCACATTTCGCCGTAAAAAAGTACTCAAGCAGAGGGGAACAAGAAAAAAGCAAGACCTGCATACGAGGTGAAATGCGCTGCAAGTAATTGGGCTAGGAGTTAGAGGTGCCAAAGGGAACGCCGTGGATGATTCTCGACTGCTTTCTCGACGGGCGAACGGTTCGAAAAACGTTGAATACTTCAGTAGTTCTTGGACCCCGTATACACTACCTGCTTAAATCCCTACTATAAATGCTGAAAACCTACAGTATTATGAAGCGAGCGAAGCTGGAAAAAGCTCAACCCAGGTGCGACCGACGTGAAAACAGATAACTGGGACGAAGCGTTTTCGAGCCTCTGTTGCGGTCACGTGCTCTCACCGAAGTAGACCACACCCGCTCGGAAGGTTCGTCTACCACATTTACTGGTCGAAACTTTGTATTTATTTTCAAATATTCCTCAAATGACTTACGGGAATCTGCTCTCGTTGACTGTGTTATGGATGCCTCCCTTGTGTCATGCCGGATCCACAAGCTCCCGCAAGGCGTGGAAGGATTCTGGAGCAGGAAAAAAGTAACTTCACTTCATATTTCTTCCAAGTTGCAAAAATTAAAAAAATTAAAACATACTTTGCGTTGAAAATATATCTTATCAAACTCTTGGAAGTTCGTCGTTTACCTACAATGCCTCAACAGCTCTTTCAAAAGTGTTGGCTGCTCTCATTCACTGAGTGAACGAGTGAACCTTCCCCCTTCATCGGGTCATCCGGATGTTTTTCGTCGGGGATTCGGCCCTTTCCGCTTTCCCCATACGTGAGGATCTTGACCCATCTGACTTCTACGACGATGAAAATGACCGCAGGATTGACAAATGAATCATTGCATTAAGAAATCCATTCGTTGAAGCCACGACATCGGCAGGTCAAGAATCGCGATTGGGTTTTGAGATGTTTTGAGCTTCGTGGGGCACTTGAGACTTGATTGTGCCCGTCAAGCGAAGGGGAATAAACTGAAAACTCCGCCTTCGCTATCGCTTGGTGCCCGTGTGCTGATGCTGTGTCATATGGCATGCCATGCCATGCCATGCCATGCCATCTGATGATTTGCTAGTGATTTTCAGGGCCCTGCACAGGTAATACCTTTACCTTCAGGTGCTCTCGATTTTGAGATTGTGGGGGTCAGGTACAGGTATAGGTACTTTGGGTCTAGGAAGAGTAGGCTGATGGGAAAGCTAAAATATATACGGCTGTAATATATTATAAGGTTTCACAGAGACGAAAGCTGAAGCCGTGGACTCAGGGTTTCGGATACAGTACTAAGGTGAATATTAGAATACAGAGACTGTTTTAATATTCCCGGCGGTCGGTGATGATGCGGCACGTGACACAGCAGAGAGTCACAGCACAGTGAGGGGTGACAGCGGAAGGGGGGCAACAGTCACCCATATACTGGGGGTGAAAGTTGCATCCCCCGTGACACCACCTCACCACGTAGGTGTGAGGTGACCAAATGCAAGTGTTACGTGGGCCTGCAGGATTGTTCGGATCTAAGGGGCCTTTTTCAACCCGACTAGATTGGCTACTGCCGGCGTCATCCTAAAATCTAGCAAGCACATCACACGATCGGGCTTTCTCATTTTTTTTTTTTGTTGTTTTCTTTTCATCTGTTTCCTTGGCTGTACATTTTGTGCTCAATGGTTGATGCTCGGCACCCAAGGGACCGTGCGGAAAGCCGGCCAATCGGTGTCGTCGTCGTCCAACTCCATGGCATTGAACGCGGCAGTCGATGGAGACGTGTCAACCGCGGTTGCGGCTGCGGAAGACTCAGTTGCCAACAACTCATCTTCCGCAGGAGGATCGGCGGCACGAAACCCCATGATGGCAACGTCGGTTGCAGAGTCCGGAGCCGGATCCTGTGGAGCTTGAAGAGCCATGGCCCGCACAGGGGGCGGGGGGTCTGGCGGAGTCGGCCAACGAGAGATGGGGGGGCGGTCATGAGCGGGCTTCGCCGCGAGAGGAATGCGGTCAGGGGCAAAAGATTGCCGGCATGCGTAGGGGCACACACCCTTGGTGGAGGGGTGGCCATCCGTGAGGCCCTAGAGTCGAAAACAGGTGACGCAGGGGAACCCTGCGCCTTCCCACTGCAGGTGCCTGCCGCCCTTCGCCTTCCATGTGCCCTTGGGCTCCACGTACGCATCGCTGCGGAGCGCCATGAAGGTCCCCACACCACCGCGTCCGCCGCCCGCAGGAGTACGCCCGCCGTTGCCACCACCGGAGGTAGGCGGCGGGGGCGTGGTGAGGCGAGCGAGCCTCCCCTCATCCCGGTGCACTGTGCAGATGCGCAAGGAGAGGGACGAGAAGGAGAATCGCGCACCGGCGGTGAGCTCGCGCAGCACCACCAGATACAAGGGGGTGACGTGAGGGGAGACCGCCGCGGACATCTTCAGCACATGACGAAGGTCCTCCACCCTGTTGACGTCGCTGTACGCGGGGTGGAGCTTGGCGTGTTTGTCCGCCAGCTTGCGGAACACCGTAAGCTGGGGGGCGGGGTCGTTGGACTCGTCGATGATTAAAGCACGCAGCTTCGTCCAGTAGCGGTTGGAGTCGGGGTCGCCGATGCCTTCCACGTGGAACCGAAGCCGCTGGAGTGCTGCGCGGCCATCATGCGGATAGATGCGCGAGGACTCCTCCTGAAGGGCGAGGGCAGTGCCTCGCAAGACTGTCGGGAGGATCACGAAGATGAGCTCGTTGAGGGCCATGTGGTACTCGTCGAACTCGTGGTCCAGGTCCAGAAGCTTGTCGAATTCAAAGTGCGAAATCGGGGACAGGACGTGGGCCAAGTTAGCCAGAAGGACGGTGAAGTCGGTTTCGGCGTCCTCGCCGTCCAGGGATAATCCAGAAGCAGCTTTGTAGCCGTAAGTACGAAGTAGACGGCAAAGTTCTTCACTGTAGTGAGATGCGTAATCTAACCGCTCACTGTAACCGTGAGCGGTAGATGCCCGTACAGGGGTGGACACCCAAACTGATTCATCCTTGTAAAACTCCTCAGCAGTGGTGGGGGCACGAGCTACTGGAATATCCCGGTTCAAGATATCAGACAGTCAGTGAACCAATATGGATAAAAAACTCTCATAAGAAATAAACCCTAAGCTAGATATACCCGGAACGGTCACGGAGTCAGGATTCACGGCCATGAATCTGAAATTCCCGGCCGTGAATTCCGAGGAACGGTCTCGAGTCTAGCTACCTGTGACACTCGGTGTGTCACAGCACGGGCTTACGGATCAGTCACAGGTCCAGTGTTGGCTACCTAGGAATCTGTCATAGGGGCCTGCACCGGGACTCCCGGTCAGGGCTGCCTATACAGATTTCAGCACACCACCCCAGCACTGTGGGTGGTGACTGACAGGTAAGTCAGAAAGTCAAGATAAGTTAGGGTAGGAGCTAGGGTGACAAACCTAACTGCTAATTCAACTGTGCCATTCTGATACACAAATTGAAACCCTCTAGCCGGCACAAGTGCAGAAATATACAGGTACTCAGGTCCTGCTAAACTACTGAAAAGCACTGTGGCAGCAAACCAGATTGAAGATTGTAGATGTCAAAGTAAAGCATAAACCAAATTGAAGACCATGTTGAGGTCAAAGCACATCTCAGTACACCACCAGAAAGTGGTGCACTGCCAGAGCCAGAAGTAAAGCTACTCGGGGTCAAAGTCCAGAGGAGCACCGTCACCACAATGTCCACGGTAGTAGCTTGCAGCACTGCTCTCCAGTGGGTCAGGCGGCCGGTGAACCACCGTCGCAGCACCCAGGGAGTGCAGTACTGCATCCAGAGTGACGGGGTCCAGCTCGGATATACCCGGGTAGATGCATAAGTCTCCCCTGCACAGCACAGGCTGCGGTGCAGCCCGACCCGATACCTGTACAGAGTCGATGTCATTGGCCGCCGTGTAGGCGGCAGCTCCCACTCCCATGATCGAGATCAAAAGAAAGAGAGAGACAAAGTAATGAAATCCCCACGGGCCCGCGTGTGCGGGGAAGCCCCATGGCGGCTTGCCACAACCGTAGGTGCGTGATGCACCACCAGACTGAGGCACGTGGGTCGCGGACTCCGACGCATGATTTGCCGAAATGGCCGGAGTCCGCGGCTTCACGATGAAGCTGCCGTCGGCGAGGTCCTCGTAATCGTCCGTGTCGTAACCCGTGAGGTCAACCTGCCCGATGGCGGCGTGGTTCACGGTCTGAACGAACCCAGCGAACTCACCGTCCGCGCCCGCTGTGGTGGTCACCCGCGCCGATTGTAGTGGCGCGGGTTTCACATCCTTTCCCTGCGAGACAGGCATAGCAGGGGCCGGCACGGCGGATGCCGATGCCGCCGCACCACCTGCCGGAACCTGCTCCTCCGGCGTGGTCCCCGCCGCGGCGGGTCCGCACACCAGAGCCGAAGCCTGCTGCTCGATGCCGTCAGGAGGCGGGAAAGATGCGTGTGTGAAGTGCACCTGGTGATTGGCCGCGGAGTGAACCTCCGCGGCAAGATCGTCGAGCCGTCGAAGAATGTCGTCTCCTACGGGCTCGTCGGAAGCTGACCGCTGCTCCACCGCGAAGCCGTAGGCGGACACGTCGATGCCGCCCACCGCTCCCGCACAAAGCACCGCAGGCGGCCCGTACGCGGCAGCCGCACGAGCAAAGGACTCCGCGCCATCGTCCGCTGCCTGCTGAAAGAGCGCACACATGGCAAGTGCATGCACGCCCTCCGCGTCCTCCTCGTCGATAGGAATGCAGAATGCCGCGGCAGAGGTGGGCGGGTGTTGGCGCCCGCCCAACGGGCAGTCGCGGTAGAAGTGATAGCTCTCACCTTTGCCTGCCTTCTTGCACCTGCCGCAGAACGGCTTCGCTCGCTGGTCGTCCCGGTCGAATCCCACGGGCGGCACCTTGTGCTGCCCCATACGGTAGCCCCTCGGCTGCTGCGCACGCTGCTGCTGCTGTTGCCGCTGCTTGTCCCGCTGTTGCCGCACTACCGGAGCGCCCTCCCCGTGCTGCCGCTGTACCAGCTCCTTCAGCTCCGTGATCTTCACGAGGAGGGCGTCGTACTCGCTGCTGGAGAGGTGCGCGGAGATGCCGTCCGCTCCAGAAGCCGCCTTCCCCGTGTCAGTCTGAGCCCAAGCCTGGTAGATCTCCACCACCATGGAGCGGAGTGAGGCCAACGGTACATGGGCCAAGTCAGCAGCCATGGGGTAGCGCACCTTAACCGCAGCGTAGAACGCCGGGTCAAGCCTGGTGTACAGGCTCAGCTTACGCGTAGCCTCCGTAGGTGTCCAGTCGGAGGCTCTGTTGTCCCGCACCAAACGTTGCTCCCGCGCCAAGATCGGCTGCGGGTCCACGTTCGCGGGGTAACGCAAGGCCGCATGCTCCTCCTGCTGCGACTCCCGCAGCGCCACCGGTACGCAGCCCTTGACGATGTCGACCAAAGCTCGCCGGCCATCTCGGTCAGAGGAAGCATCCGTACCCGTGAGCCAGACATACGCGTTGCTGTGCTTCTCCACCACGAGAGCCAGCACGTCGTACAGAAGGCCATTCACCCGGCTCACAACCGGGGTAAGGGGGTCGTCGAGATCAAAGGACTTCAACTCCAATCCAGCAGACTCGAACTCCGTACGTAGCTGCACCACCAGGTCGGACAGAAGGCCAGCGTCGTCCGTACCGCGGAAATGATGTTTCTTGTCACCAAGAACGTCCTCGCGGATGCTCTTGGCCCAGGCACGATGCAGACGTGCCTTGTAGATCTCGTCGGTCAACTTTGCCTGTTCCTGCAAGTAACGCCTAACGGCCACGTCGGCGTCCTCGTTCGAAGCAGGGTTGGGGGTCGGAATAGTCGGTGTCCGCACCGTCGGGCTGTTCCGAACCCCGTCGATAAGCCTCAGCGAGGCATCAATGTCGCTGTCCCTCGTGAGGGACTTCTTTGCTCTGGTGGTAACACCCATAACTCTGAAAGCCTGATGGGAGGTGGTACGCCGGGGCGCGTCCGGGTAATGTTGGGAAGATGCGACGTCACAGTCACGGAAGGAGCGGTAGAGCCATGCGAGCGAGGGGCACTGGAAGACGTCGTCGAGGTCGAAGGTGCTCGAGCCACCAGCCCAAAAATCGGCAGCAAGCGGGATCAGGGCAAGCGTAATACCGTAAATGAACATTGCGTCGACTAGGCCCGGTCCAGGTCGAACCCCCATAGCTGCGGCTCAAAGACGCTCACCGCAAACAGCTCATCTCAAAATTCCCGTGAGTCCCCAAACGCGCCGTCGCGCACCACCTCTCCAAGCGGCTGCTTTAGCCAATCATGGCCAAACTAGCTGTGGAATATAGCGTGGAATGGGTCCACGACCTACTGGAATATCCCGGTTCAAGATATCAGACAGTCAGTGAACCAATATAGATAAAACTCTCATAAGAAATAAACCCTAAGCTAGATATACCCGGAACGGTCACGGAGTCAGGATTCGGAAATCTGAGTCTCGAGTCTAGCTACCTGTGACACTCGGTGTGTCACAGCACGGGCTTACGGATCAGTCACAGGTCCAGTGTTGGCTACCTAGGAATCTGTCATAGGGGCCTGCACCGGGACTCCCGGTCAGGGCTGCCTATACAGATTTCAGCACGAGCTGCCGGCAGGGGCTTCTTCACCAGAGTGGACATGCGCACGATGGGGTCATTGTCCTGGGACTCGTGCGATGACGGCGTGCCAGAACGTTGAGACCGCGCAGGTGAAGAGGAGCCAGTCGGTGTAGGCGTGGCCCCAGATGTTGTTGCTCTAGCAGCGCGTAGAGCGTTGCCAAGTGTCGGGCGTGCTGCGGGCATGTTCGGGATGAAATAGTTCGGAATCTTGTCGAGCTGGAGATGCTTTCTTTGATGACGGCGCGGTACGTCACGCCAGGAAGATGATCTGCGAACCGAAGAGAGGCAGGGTGCTGGTGGTGCAAGAGGCTGTAGATGCCGTGGCTGGAGGTGCCAAATTTCAGTGATGACACGTGAAAAAACGCTGGAGTCGCGGGTGTCGCTGGAGATGCGCTGACCAAAGCAAGGACCGAAAAGCAAAAAGACCACTGCTTCAAGTGGTGCAGCCCAAACCTGATGGGAAAGCTAAAATATATACGGCTGTAATATATTATAAGGTTTCACAGAGACGAAAGCTGAAGCCGTGGACTCAGGGTTTCGGATACAGTACTAAGGTGAATATTAGAATACAGAGACTGTTTTAATATTCCCGGCGGTCGGTGATGATGCGGCACGTGACACAGCAGAGAGTCACAGCACAGTGAGGGGTGACAGCAGAAGGGGGGCAACAGTCACCCATATACTGGGGGTGAAAGTTGCATCCCCCGTGATAGGCACAGGTACAGGTACAGGTACTAGGGGGGGTTGGACAGGTAAGGTACAAGGTAGTACTCAGGTACTCAGGTACTTTATCAGGTACTTTCCACATTATTAGGCTTGGCGTCCTATACAGTTCGCACGGATGAAAACGGACGTTTCATGGGAGAACAGACTTTCCCCCCACTATATATATGGGGGGGGTCTGGTCTCTCCTTGTTTCACCCCTCGCCTTGAGTGACCTGCAGTTGTCATCTGTCATTCGTCCCGCGGGTACCGATCGCCCGACTCGCACCGATACGAAACACTCAATTATTTTATCTTATGCAGCTTAGACCGATTGCGATCCAGGTGATAAATTAACCAACCCCTGTGCGGTGCCAGAGCCAAAAGTAGCCTGGCACCACCAGAGCGAATGCGTCGATGAGAAGGGGCTGGGGGGGTGGAAGGTGAAAAATGCGGTAAGGGGGCGCGATCGAGCGCATTGCGAGAACAGGTGTTCCGCTCGGGTAAAACAAACTGGCTAAGCTCCCATAATCAGTCCGGCCGAGTGCTTTTATCATGCATCTCGGAAACCCGGATAATACGAAGTGATGACTGACAGTACAGTACTACTGTACTGTCATCCTAGCTACTAGCGGAGTCACGGTTCCGATCAGAGACGGGTCAGGCTAGGGGCTATCAGAGCCCATAATAATAACCCTGAACCTAAAGTCCAGCACACCACCCGGAGCTGTGACGTAGCTAATAGGGCTAGGCAAGCGGAGCTAAGTAAGCAGATAACAAACAGCATTCACTGGAAACAGATATACTTCTAGCTGGGTGCCCGGGGACTTGTCCCGGCACAACCCACCACTGCGGCTAAGGCTAATCACACCTCCAGGGTTTGAAACAAGCAGACTCAGCCACTGTAAAGCTGGTCGGCATAGCCGAGTTCAGCAGACGGATTCCAAGCAAGAAAAGCATCCGAAGTCAATTGAGAAGAGAATTTGTAAGAACTGACACCACCAGACCCAAGTGGGTCAGGCGGATCCCAAAGTAGAGTGGCAAAACCATCAGATTCCAAAGCCGCTGAGGTCGATTGAGAAAAGAGTTGTGCCACATCCCGCGGCGGCAATGACGAACCAGCGGTAACCACAGTCGGGCAAGGAGAATCCAGCAATGCACCACCGAGATGAACCGCACCGTGGTCGTAAGTGGCTCCGGGCTCAACCAGGCCCCTGACACCACCGTTGACCACGAGTGTCGGCATCGCCGTAGCACTGAAGAGAAATGTAGCCACCATGAAGAGACTGAGAGTAAATTCACCGATGCCAAATGGCCTGGAGCCTCTGGGAACGCCGAACCGCCGAAATGCCGCAGCCGTCGGCGGTGCACCCCCCTCAATCTCAGTCAGACAGACACCGGGAGGGTAGTTGGAGCCCTCCCCATCATCATCGGAATCACACACCTCAACAGGCTCAGGGTCAATGTCAAACCAGTCAGGGTGGACAGTGTTGAATGTCTTGAATGAGTTGTCAGCAGAAGCCATCGGGCCGAGAGCCAGAGAGGCAGACGGCGGCACAAAGGCGGCACTGCTGACCCCATGCAAGTCAATCGGCTTACCATGCACGGGCGCAGAGGCCTTCGGAAGCAGTCGCTTGCTGGCGGTCGACTCAGCGACACCACCAGCAAGCGGACCGCTGACCTCAGCAAATGCAACACGGCCAATGGAAAGATGCTCAGCAGGTGCAGTCTCAGCAGAGGCAGCAGCATCCTTGAACTGCTGCAGAGCCGTAGGCTCTGGAGCAAAGGAATGCGCAGACAGCTCACAGATTTCAGGTTGCCCCACAAGAGCACACAAGTGCTCAATGGACCCCTCATCCCCAGCGTCATAGTACCGCTGAAAACGAAGGGCAAGCACGTCGGAGTCATAAGACTCGACGGCTTGGCAGTAGGACGCCGAAATGGACATCGGGTGAGTGTCCTTGTGAGGACACTCACTCAGCCAATGCTTCGACCCAACGGCGCGGCACTTCTCGTGCCTGCACGTTGGGACAAAGGTGCCAGACCGCTTGTCAAAAGCCACCTCCGAAGAGGCGGAATGAGCAAGCGGTTGCACTCCAGGTCGGTGGAAGCCGCGCGGAGCGTGTTTCCCATGAGGTGGCTTGGAGCCACCCTTCTTAAGGGAATCCACATCCCGCTGCAACTTGACCAACTGAGAACTGAGCCGCTCGATGGCCGAAGCCAGGCCAGTGTCAGTGGTGCAAGATGCTACGGACATGGGGCGCCCCGCAGTGCGCTTGCCCGAGAGCCGCCCGCAGCGGTACTGCTCGCGCACGCGCGCCTGCAGGGTGAGCAGACTTACAGCCGCACGCTGGTCAGCTCGAGCAAACGAGTCAACCAGCGTGGCGTAAGCCGGTCCAGACAGGGCAGAGAGGAATTGCCTTTTAACAGCGTCTTCGGGCAGCGTCTGCAGACGCTGCGCATCCCGAAGACAACTGTTAAAAAGACGAATGCTCGAGTCAGGGTCACTCTCGTCCGAGATTCTCACTTCAAGCAGCTCAGTCAGAGACTCGAACGGAGTCGAATCATCAGCGAGCATACGCACCACCTCGAGGGTGGCACGTTTGCCATCAGCAGGAACATCAGCCCCAGAAGCCTCCACCCAATTACGGGCAGGAGACCCTGGCGCGGTCAGCAGCAACAGCACAGAGTACAGCAGCTCATTGGCAGTGGGCATGACAGGAACATCAGTGTCAGTCAGCTCAAACAGGGGTGCAATTGCCTGTGACTGCAGCGTGAAGAGCTGCTGAACTTCGGAAATCAGCTGTGAAAAAATGTCCGAAGCCGATGATTCACTGCCATGAAATTTTGCCGTTTTGTCTCCCAAAACTTTGGTCGCTGCTGTCTTCGCGCACTGTACATCGAAAGAATCTTTCCTTAACCGCTGCACGAGCGTCGCAGTCGCAGCCGGCTCGTCAGCCGAAGCCAAATGTGGCGTTGTAGGGGTAGCCGAATTTAATGCCCCAACATCATCGAAAATGGTCGCTAATTTACGCGCTCTAGCGCGTGTACGTGGTCTTGGCGTTGTGTCCATCTCAAAAATGACAGTGAGATGGGATTGTGGGCTAGTGGTGCGACAGTAACGGGCAATCTCGCAGCGGCCATTTCCTGCAGGAGCCTCAGCAAGCAAGAGCAAAATCAAGCAGGTCATGAGCCAAGTGGCTAGCCGTGGGAGCGACCCACAAAACGCGGAGTGTCCTGCCCGCTGATCAAACGGAACGTAAAATGTAACCATACTCAGCGACGATACTCTGCCGAATAAATGCCGAAAAAACTGATCTCCACTTCAAAAGTAGGCCATACTGCGGAGAGAAAGCTACTGTCTAAGGGGGCGCCCACCCCATCTCTGTGTCAAAACTTAGCCAATCATGGCAACAGCTCGGCGCTGTGCCATCAGAATTACTAGGGAAGTGGTGACGCGCATAACCTGCGAGAACAGGTGTTCCGCTCGGGTAAAACAAACTGGCTAAGCTCCCATAATCAGTCCGGCCGAGTGCTTTTATCATGCATCTCGGAAACCCGGATAATACGAAGTGATGACTGACAGTACAGTACTACTGTACTGTCATCCTAGCTACTAGCGGAGTCACGGTTCCGATCAGAGACGGGTCAGGCTAGGGGCTATCAGAGCCCATAATAATAACCCTGAACCTAAAGTCCAGCACGCATTGGGAATGGCTCGAAAGGAACGATGGTGAGGGGCGAAGTGGGCGTGGCAACATCACCACACACCACTAGATGGTGAACAGGTGGGGTGCAAGGCGAGGGCGAAGGGAGTGGAGGGACGAAGTCGAAGGAGTCAAAGCACTCGTTGTTGATGGCGAACGCGATGGACTCGAGTTTGGTGCTTGGTGCGTAAGCACCACCAAGCACCACCAGACCACAGCCAAAGGGAAGATGTCGTCGTCGAAGCAAGTCCAGTGCAGACCTAACCGCGGCCATGCGCGCACGCTGGCGTAGCGAGGCCATGATCTCTGCGGCTGCAAAATCTGGAAGGCGCGTCGATAGGGTTTCGTGGGTGAAAGGTAACTCCTCGAAAAATATACCAAATCAAGTGATTAAGGCGCGGCAGTAATTTTTTTGGTAAATTACTGGGATGGTAATTACCGGTAATTTTACCAGTAATACCAGACCACCTTTTCCAATTACCCCTGACTCCATATATAATAAGTGGCAGTAATTATTTTGGTAAATTACTGGGATGGTAATTACCGGTAAAATTACCGGTAATACCAGACCCCCTTTTCAAATTACCGGTAATTGCCGCGCCTTACAAGTGATGGAGAAGTCAAATTGGGGTGAAATTTGACGAGGAAAACGGGGGTAATGTCATGTTGGATGTGACACACCGACAGTAAAGACTGTCACCTGTCACTTCCTATAGTAGGCTGGGTGACCGTCACCAGTAGACGGGAAACACCCGTTAGTATTTATGTGTATCTCTTTTATCAATCTGAGACTTTTACCGTTCTGATATCGAAACCCTTAACACAGGGTTTATTCTCCGTTATCCGATATATACACCCGACTATATATCTGACAGGTTTGGCCCCACTTGCGCTTTATTTAGCCACTGCGACACCGCGAGGATGATTGGCTAAGGCCGGACGCTTGGGATGGAGTGAGGCGCTCCGCGCGTGGAAGTGCCGGCAGTCGCGGGTATGGCCTAAGTTTTGTGGGTTGATTTACGGCTAGCTGTAGGCCTTTGAGGACGTCTTTTCTACGGGATTTAACGTTGGGTTGGTTTACGCATCCTGGTTGGTCACCACACCGTTTCGTATCGGCCGCCATCTACCACACGACTTCTCAGAATTTCTGCTCTCTCACGGCAGCCGTATCGACGACCCACCACATTTCTTGGCCGCCCAAGACTACCGCATTTTTTTTCCACGTCTTCTTGCCTCACTCCACCCCTGTAGTCTTCTTCATCATGGTTGCTTCTACTAGATCGACGGCTAGCATGGCGCATCGCCGCCGCACATTAAGCACAATTTTTGACTCCGTTGCTGCCAGGCATGCCAACACGCCCGCGACCCCGCCAGCGGCACAGCCGGCCGCTAATTCGGCGGGGGCCGCATTTTTGGCATCGGTACGCACACTACAGCGGGAGCACTTCGACATGAAGGTGGCGAAGCACGTCCAACGCAAGTTGTTCGACGGCAAGGAGGGTAGATTTTCCGGTGCGGAGCCCCACGCGGCGGCCATCTTCACGAGGATGGTCTCTGCCCTGCAGGCGGCATTCGTCACTGAGGACACCGGTTTCCTCCCGCTCTTCACGCTGGACGACGCTACTTTGGCCGTCCGCGTGGAGGCCAACAATTTGTTGTTCTCCACGATCGAGCTGCTGATCGACCCCTCGTCGCCCGCAGCGGACTGGTTGGACTCCTCCCACGCCAGCTTCCCAGCAGACGGTAAGCGTGTCCTGCTCGAGTTCGCCCGTCGGATGATCCCGGTTGGGGACCCCTTCCAGGGGCAAGCGGACATGTTTGCCGTCCGCATCGCTGCGGGCGTGGACCCTCATGGACCCATTGAGGACTTCAACGCCGCGCTCAAGGCAGCGAGGGCGAGATCGACGCTCCAGGACGAGGACGTGAAGTCCCTTTTCATCAAAGCCCTCGACGCCACCTTCTACCAACCGGTGGTGTCCCGTTTGCTCCTTCACGACCAGCGAGCCGCCCACGACCTACTCACCATTCAGCAGTGGGTGCGGGAGTGCTACGGCGAGCACGTGCGGGCGGGCACCGCCACCGCATCCGCACACCGGTACTCCCACGGCACGCACTTCATGGAGAAGGGCGTTGATGGGTCGGGTGCGGCGGGTGAGATCGAGGACTTACGGACAATGGTACTCGACTTGAAGAGACAATTGGCCACCTTCCTCGTCGCCGCCGAGTCCGAACCGTCTCCGCGGGGGTTTACCCCTCGCGCGGACAAACCGGACCGCCGGGTCAAGACCCGTTTCGCAGCCTCGCCCCTCCCCAAAGGGGGGAATTGGTCTCAGTCCGTCTCACGGAAGGTGGCCTTCCACCGCGAGAGCGGTGCGACAATCCCGTACTGCCAAAATCAGGTGTGTGCTAAGGGGAAAGCGAGGCATTGGCACCGGGACTGCCCGAACGGGGGCAGGGCCGGGCTCTCGGCGTTCGCCTTCGCCGAGGAGGCCGAGAACTCCGTGCTGGCCGCGAAGTTCCAGCACGCCATCGACCACGGCGACCCCGTGGAATTCGACGCCCTCTGCATGCTTGCGGGCGGGAAGCCGGAGGTCTTCACCGATCTTTCGGCGCGTGCTCGTTCTGCGAGGAGGACGGTGAGGTCCTCGTGTCCGCTGTCGCCGAATTCTCTGAGATGGCACACGCGGCTGGAGCTTCCACGTTCAACGTCAACACCTTCACTGCCGACTTGCCGGTGTTGTCGGAGCCGGCCGCGCACTCCCCGCCCGCGTCGGTTGAGTCCGAAGAGGAATGGACCGGTCCGCCGAACCCCTTCTGCCCTCCCGTCACCCGCACGTTTGCCGATTTCATTGAGAGTACGGGAATTGCGTTGGGGGCGCCCGACGAGCCGGCCGCGAGCATGAACTTGCTCTCCGCGGTTGAGACGCCGGAGCGCGTGATCGACTACAAGCCCGCGGCTTACGCCGCGTGCGGCGATGACGACAAGGGTACCTCGGTGGCACCGCCGCGGCCACGGTACGGCTGCGGGAACGGCATTCCGAGGTTCGCGAGGTCTCTCCTCACTTCCTCCTTGGTGTGCGCGCTCTTTATGATTTGTGCCACCGCCGCGCCGCACGCCGTTGCCGGTGTCGGTGGTGCCGGTGTACGCACATGCACGGGTCCACCGGTCGGTGGTGCTACGTCCACTGGCTCGGCAGTCCCGGCTGCGGAGGCTTCGCCAGCTGACATGATTCCAGACATGCCATGTGCCATTCCGCCTCGTCGCCAACGGCGGGAGCAGAGACGGCAGGGACTCTACATGGCTCCGATGCCGTGGCATCCCGGGCCGCCGCCGCCTGCCGAGTTGTTTGTGGACGGCCCTCCGCTGTCGCCGGCTTCATCTTCAGATGACGAGGCTCCACCGTCGGGCGGCACTTGGCAGCACCCTGGTACGGTGCAGCCTCCCGTGATCGAGAATCCGTCAATTCCTTCTACGAATGATTCATCACCGGCCCCGGGGGCCGGCAACTGCTTCACAGTCACGCTGCTCCGAGCCGGGCAGACAGCTCCGAAGACCACTAGTGGCTAGAATTAGTCACGCCGTGCCTGCCTGGGAGTTAGCTGTAGTGTAGCCTCCTAGATGTGCAGAAGGGCTCTCTGAGTTTGAGCTGTGTTTAGGGTTTTAGCAAAGTAACAGCAGTATCTGACAATCTTGCTGTGACCTGGGACCGCCCTGACCAAGAGTACAGGCCCCCAGTTGTGCTACAGTTTCCTCCTGAAGTTGAGTAGGGAGTTTGTTTGCTTCGTTCACTACTAGCTCCGGTCACCACCCTAGGTGGTGTGCTGGATGTGATACAGTAAAGACTGTCACCTGTCACTTCCTATAGTAGGCTGGGTGACCGTCACCAGTAGACGGGAAACACCCGTTAGTATTTATGTGTATCTCTTTTATCAATCTGAGACTTTTTACCGTTCTGATATCGAAACCCTTAACACAGGGTTTATTCTCCGTTATCCGATATATACACCCGACTATATATCTGACATGTCAAAAACGTCGTACGGTAACCCGTATTCCCGCCAGAAGGGGTGCTGCTGGTCAGAAAGTCGAGTGGACGTTCGGGTTGATGGTCATAACGTAACTTCATGTAAAATTAGAAGGAAGTTTGGCCGAAGGAAATCGCGGAGAACCAATCTCGTTGACGGTAGGCAGGCCACGATGTGAAATAAGGAAATCGGGTTGAGGTTAATGCGCTCAAACCGGAAGGCAAGTAGCCGGCCATGGTGAAGGAACAAGAGGGAAAGAAGGAAGTTTGGCCGAAAGAAATCGTGGAAAACCAATCACAGACGGTAGGCAACACACGAAGTTGGACAGGGAAGTTGGGATGAGGCAGTTGCACTCAAAGGGTCTCAAACCGATGTAAGTCCGAAGGAAGTAAGAGGGAAAGAGGGAATTTTGTAGAATTGACGTGAAGCCAAAGCGAGTTGATGCCTGCCGAAACACCACTTAGCGTGAAGTGGGTCGATAACCTGACAGAAAGGGTGATATGAGGGTATATATATAATGGATATGTATACGCGGTAAAGTCACAGAATCACACAGTGCCGGGTGCTCGGAAACGGAATAGCATAAAACTAAGAAGGCGCACATACGGGCCGACTAACTAGAGAGGCTAACGTGACGGAGAGACACGGTCACGGGTGACACATGCCACACAAGGAGGGGTGACGCAAGGAGAAGCAGCCCCATACGCTGGGGGGAAATCGGCTTTCCGTGACGGACACACGCAGCAAGGGGTGATACTAGGAGAAGCTGGACCCCCATACAGTGGGGGGGGGATTTCAGCTTCCCCGTGACACCACCTCACCCCGAAGGTGTGAGTGGCCATGCAAGAGCAGGGTAAACCCTAAGCCCTAACCCGATGTCAATTTAGTGTCCAGGCCGAGGGGGCCTTTTCCAACCCAGCTAGAAGCACATCCGTGCATGGGCGTTGCCTAGGCATCTAAGAGACATACAAACAGGCTAGGCGGGCTAGTCCCGCTCTACGGTCTTTTTGGTGTTGGCGCTGGTGACGATCGACGGAATCCACGGAGTCTCTCATCGGAAAGCCGGCCAATCGAAGTCTTCCTCCTCAGTGAAGCCATGAAGGGCGGCGTCGTCATCGGGGTCCTCGGGTACCTCGTCGGGGTCAGAGCATGCCAAGTGCAGAGCCGGCTGAGTAAGCGGTGGCTCCGCAGACGGCACCACCGGCTCGCCAGCCGTAGATGCGGATAACGGAGCGAGCTGTGGTGACGGGTCGATCACGGGGGCAACGAACGTCATGATTGCCACGTCCGCCGGGGTGTCAGACTGGGGGGCTGGCACCACCGGAGGGCCGTCGGCAGGGCAATCCGTCGCCCGGAATGCCGCGATGGCAACAACGAAGTCTGGGGGCGGGGGCCGCTTCCCAGCGGGGAGCGCGGTGTCGGGCGCGCGCCCACTGCCAAATGCCTCCTTACACATGTAAGGGCAGCATCCACGGGTGTCAGGGTGTGCATCGGTGACACCCCACATGCGGAAGCAAAGAATGCAGGGGTACCCGACACCTGCCCAGCGCCTCACCATGGCGCCAACGGGTTCCGCCTTCCACTCACCGACGGGCTTGGTGGTGTAGGCGGGCTTACGGTCAAAGGAGACGGAGTTGAGGGACGGTTTCTTCTCACGCCCATCACCACCACCACCAGAAGGCACGGTGTAGCCGGTGTCCTTCACAGGGGTGGCGAAGTCGAGCTCCTCGCGCCATACCGTGCGGATCCGCAGGCAGAGCGTGGAGAATGAGAAAGGTGTACCACCTCGTAAATCGCGGATGACGTTGACGTACAAGGGGGTGACGTACGGAGATTGCTTGGCCGAGCTGGTGAGGATGTGCCAAAGGTCTTTTACCCGCTTGGCCTCGCCGTAGTCGGGGTTGATCCTGGCGTGCTTGTCACCAAGAGTACGGATAGCCGTAAGCTGCGGCGATGGGTCGTCGGGCTCGTTGATGATGATTGAGCGCATTTTAACCCAAAAACGGTCGGAGTCGGAATCGGGGACCCCCTCGACCTCGTAGCGGAGGCGCTGTAAGATGTAACGGCCGTCCCCAGGGTGGGAACGAGCCGCCTCTGTGTATAGCGCCAGAGCCGTACCACGAAGAACGATGGGGAGGACGGTGAAAATGATCTCGTTGAGCACCACGTGGTAGTAATCGTAGTCGTGCTCAAGGTCCAGAAGTTTGGAGAATTCGGGGAAGGACACGGGGTACAGAACGTGTCGAAAGGCCGCAATCAAGGCGTTGAAGTCGGTGTCAGCAGTCTCGGTGTCGAGGGTATAGCCATGCTTAGGGTTGTAGCCTCCAGGCCGCAAAACCGCGATGATGTCGGCGGAGTACGTGAAGGCGTACGATAGTTGCTCCAAATACTATTCTTCCCGGCCTTCCTCCACCGGGGTGGAGACAAGGACTGACGGGTCGTTGAAGAATTCGGACGGCAGCGGAGACGGCCGCAGTGACGATGGACGTGAACGCAAAGAAGTGGTCGACACAATTCTTCTCGGACGTGTCGGACCCGGCGTAGCACCGCCGGAGTCCACGGGTGACGGTGATGGCGTGGCACTAGCCCGCCTTGCTGAACGGAGGGCCTCAGCGAGCCCGATCTGGCGCTGTTGAGACATGTTTGGTAAAAAATAATCCAGAATGCTCAAAGTTGACGGAAACGGTGCGCGGATTCCCAGTCACAATCGGTAGGGTAAACCACGGTAAACGGAAGCGGCAAGGGGAACGGAGACGGAAAAAATGCCGCTGGTACGGTTCGCAGTTGAATTAATCTGCGATGTTGACGGTAAATAAAACGGTGCTGACGGTTTTTAGAATCGGATGAACCGAAGCGGGCGAGCCGAACCAACCGGAATCACCACTCACGTGAAGTGGGACCGATAACCTGATAGAACAGGTGAAAATGTGTATATATATTGATAAAGATATATAACAGTATCACTGAAACAGGGACTCAGAAAGCAGTGGCTGGGGAAACCGGTGATACAAAACTGATAGAAGAATTACGGGAGTGAGTTTTCTAGCAGGTGAGTGTCATACGGTGACACACGACCAGTGACACACGCAGCAAGGGGTGATGCTAGGAGGAGCTGGACCCCCATACAGTGGGGGGGGGATTTCAGCTTCCCCTTGACGATTCTGGTGCCGTACAAAGTATTGTTTCCCCATGAGGTTTGGGCTGCACCACTTGAAGCGGTGGTCTCTTTTTTTTCGGTCCTTACTCTCGTCATCGCATCTCCAGCGACGTCGCGTCTCCAGCGACCGCATCTCCAGCGAACCCTTGTTTGCATCTCCAGCAACGCCCCGCTGTTACCGTAAGATTACGGCTACGGGAATCATCTGGACGTGCCGTATCACGCCACTTTCGGCTTCATTAGCATCTCCAGCTGCGAGACCGACTACAATCTATTCGCGGTTGTGCCTCTCTGAACAGCAGCACCCCTTCTGCACGAAAATTGGCTTACCGCACGGTATTTTTGGCGTCATCAGCGTGTTCCCCGTCAAAATTCACCCTTAATTGACTTTTCCATCACTGGAAATTGTCGATTTTTGATACGGCTATGCAGACAAGCGCCGTAAATATATTATCAGTATACAAAATAAACACTGCAAAGTTTGAACAGCAATGCGAGTGTACGGATGAGCGGGTTTGTGAGTGCAGTCTCTGTAGAAGATCTGCTGAAGCACAACGCTTCCTCACTTTTGTACCTAACGTCTCCCATCATCTTAGATGGTACCGCCATTGGGTTGTGAACCCGAGACGTAGGTTGAACGACCAGCATGGTAATAACGACTAGTTCGTTCATGCTGCGCATGCGAGTTCCGCGCATGCTGAAAGCCAAGATGGTTCTTGTTTGTTTTCAAGATGTATCTTTGCTTTGCCATCTTCGAGTTCGACATACGAACTCTCGATGACAGGGATGCCTGATGATATGACATTATCATCTGGCGACATGTACAGTCATCGTCGACCGTACTGACGACTGTCATAAATATATGACGCGACTCGACCTGTACAGTCATGGTCGACCATACTGTCGACTGTCATAATAATATATGACGCGACCGACTGTCATAATAATATATGACGCGACCGACTGTCATAATAATATATGACATGACATGGTATGACATGTCTGACAGGCATGACACGTATGACATGTATGACACATATGTCATCGGTCATGACCCTGACAGATCTCCCCTCTTAACCCCTAAGGGGCGGATGGAATTTCTTGCAAAAAACGGTGTTTTGGGGATTGTAGGCATTGTCGCGTATCGCGGACATCGATGTGCATTCACGTTATCATGTATGCTGTGTATGACCACCATGTAACTTTAAGAGCGCCATAACATGCATCCGTGCACCATATATATTCAGATTTTCGGCATATCCAACCCAGTTTTCATGATTTTGGGACATGTAAAATTTCTCCAATCTCCTATTACAACTTACATTTCGACTTCGTTGGGTGACTATCGTCATGAAAACTTGGGGATTGGTCACATGAACATATTCCCACCCGGTAGCGCACCTGTATACCGGCAAATATACCGACTATGAGCAAAAACGCCCCCCAAAACACCAAAAAAACACCCAAAAAACACTTAATTGTAAATGTTTTCCATACTTAAGGAATGCTTTCCCATACTTAAGCGCAATTGAAGGCGATTGCTTCCTATTTGTGGGGATATATAGCATGTGGCATGCAAACAACCATGCAGGGGACGCTAGTGGACATTGGGCACGCGACATGCCTTCACAACTCCACCCAATTGGGCGGGATCGTCGGGTGTAAGCCTTGATTTCGTATATTTTAAGACAAAATTCAAGCTCTAAAAGGCAAGTTTCAAGGATTGTCGTAATTGAAAATGTTGCTATGTGAGATATATGTCCTATATGGACTACCCATCCTAGTGATTAGTCATTTGCGACATACACACAGGTAGGTGCACGCGCCTTGGAATGCATATTTCGGCAAGCCAAGGGCATGTAGAACCACTTGGATGCACATTCCCACAATCAAATCCGTCCGTATACGGTACAAACCGCCCCTTAGGGGTTAAAAGAGTTGTGACCTCACAACGGGCATACCTTTGTATATGTCTATGATGTCTTTGTTGTTGTCGCTTCTTGCTGGTATTAGTCTTCTTACACCGATTTGAGGCGTCCCTCATGGTGTTTTTAGGTTATTGGGGGGAACTGAGTCCACTTTAGTCCCTCACCTTAGGCATTTAGCCCTACAGTTCTTAGGATGTAGCCCACCTTTCCGGAAATCGTATCGTATTTCAGAGTGACGTTCCAAGGTTCAATGAAGAGCGTTTTCGTGATACAGATTGACGCTGGATTACTGATTGATCCACACGTTATCATGTATGTACTAGACGATTCAAAGCATCCGAAGTCTACGTTACGGATTATTTGCGCTAGCCGTCGTCGCTTTGCGCGATCGATGATCCCACGATTTAACAATTTATAATCGAACGATTCTCGGCCTGATATAGTGCACCCAACCCTTCCTCCCCTCCTGAAGCTACTATGGAGGTTCACAGGTAGCGATGGGGAGCCCGATTTTTGGGGCTTGTTTTAATGCAAACGGAGAAGGCCCTGCTTACGAGATATCGGAGGGTCTTTATAAGTCCACTTTAAATCCTCACCCGTCTGCCAAACTCCTTTTATGGTCCAGTATACGCACGCTTTGACGAACATCTGTCGTGATGAGTGAGAATGGATTCGCCACGTACTAGTGTGAAATTCGTTTTAGTTATGTGTGTCAAGCATAACTCAGGATCACAACTCCGTCCACCTCAGTTATCCGGTAGCGCGGATTTACTGGCCACAGAATCCGATGACAAA
The DNA here is from genome assembly GCA_001247695.2 of Cymbomonas tetramitiformis. Taxonomy (NCBI): domain Eukaryota; kingdom Viridiplantae; phylum Chlorophyta; class Pyramimonadophyceae; order Pyramimonadales; family Pyramimonadaceae; genus Cymbomonas; species Cymbomonas tetramitiformis. The sequence continues at coordinate 32,130 of LGRX02010106.1, read as the reverse complement.
CCACGGTCTTGGGAAAGGTAGCATTTAGCAGTTTTTATTTATCCACAGATATGATATCTCGCATGTGTGCGTATCTGTGCAAGGGTATGATTTTGAACAAGGCTCACTACACCTTTAGCAAGGAAGGATCAATTCCCGCTTCAATGCAACATAATGATAAACATTAAGAGCAAGGTTATATAGATGATCGACATGTATTAGTATATATTACAAGAAGTAAGGGCATAAGGCTTAATATAATGTTTAGCCTTCATAGGCAGCTATAATGTCTGCTGCATTGGTCAGCTCTGTGGCTTTGACCCAGGTGTCATGCTCAGGACCGTAGCCTGCATATCGTACTAAATAGTATTTGATCAAATCACTTGAACAAAGAATCCCCTAAATTTCCCTAAAGTTTCCCTAAAGTTTCCCTAAAGTTTTACTAAAATCTCCTAAATATGACATTATGACACATACTTAAGTATAAACCTTACTGTATGTAAACATTGGGTCCTCCTAAAGCTGGGTAAATAGTGATTGGACAAGGTAAATATATATATCCGTATAAATCAAGTTTTAGGGAAATGACATAATATAAAACCGCTGTCATATTTAGGAAATCTGAGGCATACTGCTTTGTTATTGGCTAGATATTTAGGAAACCATAGGCACATTGCACTGCTATTGGCTAGATATTTAGGAAAACCTAATATACTGCTATTTTATTGGTCCAATATTTAGGAAACCATAGGAACGGTGCACTGCTATTGGCTAGATATTTAGGAAAACCTAATATACTGCAATTTTACTGGTCCAATATTTAGGAAACCATAGGAACGGTGCACTGCTATTGGCTAGATATCTAGGAATCCCTAATTTGCAGCTATTTCATTGGTCCAATATTTAGGAAACCATAGGCACGGTGCACTGCTATTGGCTAGATATATAGGAAACCCTAATTTGCAGCTCTGCCATTGGTGCATACTGTATGAGAAAGTCCTTCACTGGCTCCACACACGTGCTCCTCTACATTTGCTACTAAGGCTATTGGGCAATACTTCAGAGAAGGTTTGCTCAACTTACTGGACGATGTTGGAAGCTGGCTGCGCTGGGTATGATAAGGTGAATCCGGTGGTCCCATTAGTAACTGCCTGTGCGTATTTGATGATACAGGTGCATGACGTGGTAGTGCTGACTGCCAGGGCGATCAAGAAACATGGCTTTCGTGAGGATGGCGGCACATGGAACGATGAGCTCTACACCGTTCTGTTTGTCCACCACCGTTACCCCTTGCTTTGCGTAGTACTCGTCTTCGACTTCTCTGTATGCAACGACCCGTGCTAGGCGACACACCACCCGCTGTGTTGCAGAGTTTCTCACAAGGTAGTATGCAAGAATTTGTGCGTAAGGGTAGCCTGCTGGCAGACCTAGCTCGCCAAACCCACTGACGGTACCAGAGAGAGACACGTGGTAGGAGATTCGCTTGGTGGTTCGCATGTATTGGGAAGAAAACATCACCTCCTTGTCTAGGGACATCCTGAGGTAGACCATGATTTCATAATCCCCAGGCATTACATTCGTGTAAGTTGACACCAGACCATCAAGTTGCAGGCGAAGGTTGCATGAAAGAGTTGTGGGAGATAGGTGCCTCCCTGCGCCCAGAAAATAGCAGGGCGCATCCTCATCTTCTGCCGCGGGATCCGTTGCACGGCTGACAGCGATCTTGCCAAATAACTTTGCCGCCAAGACATCCAACTTGCGCAAGTTTGGATATCTGTAACAGTAGTCATCTAGGGCATCGTCCTCACATATAGAATTCACGAGAGCTTCCACAGGTCGGTTTTTCACGTGCGTATCCTTTGCCACACCCTTTAGACGCTGGATGGCACGCTCCACCCACATCTCCATGGCGGCACCAACCTCACCCAAATAGTGTTCTTGCCGAAACAGGTACACCACTGCCAGCCTCAAGTTGTATGTCAGCAGCTTCATTATACCTGTGTTTTCCAGGATATTTGCGTGCTCCCGGAGGTGTTCGCGTGCTGCGACTCTAGCTGCTTCCACGTCCGCAGTAGTCCACCCAGTGTGCGTGCCCGAAGCTCGCACATAGTGCAGCACGGCTCGGCGAAGGTGCTGCCAGGCATCCTCCATCGCCATATTACATTTTGCGAGTTGATCACCGATCACCAATGGGCTGAAGTAGACGACCCAGTTCAGGACATCCTCCATTGTGTACATGCCTGTCACTCAGGATCAAACAAGGTGCTTTAGTATAAGACATTCTACGCATAGGTCTCCTAACGCCTCTCATAGCAAGCTCAACAACGGAAACTGCATCAAGAAGTGGCACACGTCCCTGCTCTGCCTACTTCGTACACTCACCGAAATACTGCACTATATCGTTGTACTTGCGTATGACGTCGTGCGGAGGTTTCACGAGCTTCGCCCGAGCTTGCATTTCGTCCTGAATCGTCTTAGGCAAAGTTAAGGTTGAGTCGGGTACCCCTGTCACTTTGCCCATCAGCAGCTTCCAAAATCTCTTCACCACCCCGTATAAGACGCAGTGGCCGAAGGGGACGGCGTAACCATGCATGGGGTCGAAGTATGGGATTCGCTCGAGCGCGCCACGCCCGTGCCGTCCAGTAGATTGCGGGGATTCCCCTCCATGAATGGTTCTCGAAACCAACGCTGCATGCCCCTCTTTAGAAAGCATGAGCAGCTGTTCATCGGCATATACCTCAGGTTTTCCCTGCACTGTTGTCATTTGTAGTTTGACCGGCTTGGCATACCCCTTGAAATACATTCCCTTCCCGCCGGGGCCGCTCGTCCCTTCGAAAAGGCTGTACGCATCCGCCCGGTAGCTGCCGACTCCCATGAACTGCCCCATTGTGATCCGCATCACCGAATCCGCATGCACCATTCCTAAGAATACTTTCAACGTGTAAGTCCTTTTGAGGAAACTGTCGTACACGTCAAATCCCGTCGCAAGGCGTTGCATATCCCTTTCAAATTGCCCCCATATCACAAGAGGGTTCTTCTCCTTCTGCCGAGGGCCGCGTGTGATCCACAGATTCCGATGCCACTTGTCACGTTGCCGAGCCTGCAAGCATCCAGTTTGGGTTTGCTTACACATACATGCGATGAACATGATTGCTAATGCACTGTTCCACACATGAATCATGGAATCTACTCGCACACATGAATCCATCCTGTGGTTCTGTGTTTGTGTGTGTGTTTGTGTGTGTGTGCGTCTCACTGTATTGCCTACATTCAAGCTTTGTCACCCCATAGGCCAACCAACGCGTCACTGCATCGACATTCTGATTGGGCGTACCGTGATATGCAGATCATCGCACTTAAGCACACCAACGCCCATGGAGTATGACCTGCTCGCAATAAAAACATTTCTCACTATATTTACACAAAGGAACAGTGAAATCAGTACACTACAGCAACTGTGCCGGCCGATGTCGCACCCGATGTCAGAGACCCATAATTGGGCGTCGTCCGCCCCGGGCGAGATTACCATCGAGCGGTGCTCCGCGTACTCCACACCTGGATCCCCCCCCTGCGGAGGAGGATCTTCAGCTGTAAACGATGACGGCGATAGCAAGGCACCTCCTGTGACGTGATCAATGTGTTTGGCCAGCGCTGCCGTCCAGAAGTCACGTCCAGTGCGGGCATCCCGCCGGGCCCGTAGCTTGCAGAACTCCGGGTCACGCATCCAACGTCGTATAGTGCGCTCCGGTGCAAAGTAATAATACCAATCCCGTGGACGGATCTCCTCTCCATGCACGGTGCGTATCACCTCGAACCGTTTCTCCTTGCACGTACGCAGCGCGCCACCCTCAGAGTCCTTTTCTAGTACGGTGTCACAGGTTTGGTTCTTGTCCCAAGAGCTTGGATCCTCGCCTGGGGGATAATGTCGGCACCAATTCACGCATACATGCACCGCGTGGTCCATGTGCGACCTGGTGTTCAAAAACTTCCTCATTCTATACAGACTTCGAGGAAGATTGCACTTTCCGGGTCCCCCCATAAGCATGATCATGACCGTCAAAAACCTATCACATGATGGCCTCGACCAATTCTGCGCCCTTCGCAGCTCCATAAAGTAGCAGACCGCCTCACCCACTGTCAAGCAGTCGGCCTCCGTATCCCCCACAAATAAGGGGTCACCGGCCGCCGCGTTGAAGTTAAGCTCCGTTTTTTCAGGCAGCAATGCCTCCAGCTCCCAGGCGGCATCGCTCCACAGATCTTCTTCCTGGCAGTTGTGTTCTTGGAATATCTACATCCAATGGCAAGTGAACACCAAATGGTCGTCAGTATCAGGAAGCGAGTAGTCTTAAACTAACAGCGTGGCACATCGATCGGTGGCCATGGGGGCCTGGCAACTACCTGCTGGAATATACTTGTGACCTCGTCCTCTGGATCCGGGGCGTCCTCAGCTGCATCTAGCAGTTTCTGCACACTTATTCCATGGTCCTCCTCGTCCGACTCCTCCTCAAGGTTGTCCATTAGACAAATTCGGCCTTTCGCCAGCTCCTCGTCGAAGAAGACCTCCACGTTAGGAGGGAGTCCATGTACTTCACAATCGCTGTTTGCTGACGGGTTAGCTTCCCCAAAAGCATTGCTGGTAACACCATTCCCCAAAAGCATTGGCTGCAAGATCACACGATACCGATTGTCTATGGTCCCCCCATGTTCCGTTAGCCAGGATTTAATCACCGCCAGCACTTCTTTTTCGCCAGCCGGTATAGGGCCTCGACATTCTGCAGGTAGTTCACGCACCGCACGCATTGTGCTTCGTATGCTGGTGTGAGCTTCTTGGCTCCGCTGCACAATCAGCATGAGCTCGTCCTCCGTGAACATCACCGATGCCCAGCACTCCTGTTTTCCTGCGCAGATGCCACACCTCAACACGGTTCCATGATACATTAGGTACATCCTGGTGCAGAATGCACTCCTGGTCCACCCCGTTGGTGTGCCCCGGCGACCCCTGGTGCTGATGCAGTAACCGTGGCGTGAGTTTGTGGGCTCCATCGAGCCACGAGCAACGGATGTGACATTCAGGCGACTCTCGAACTGTTTGCCTGTATTTGCAATCAATGTGCCCCGCTCCATTAGAGCACTGTCAGCACTTACTATTTCACAATTCCAGTTATATTAAAAAAAGGCAGGAAGGTCCAAACGTTGTCCTTACTATTCACAAACAAAAACTTGAGTCTACAGGTTCCCACTTCTGCTGAAGGCAGGCTCCTTCCCCACGGATTGGTAAGCACTTTGCGGTGTATTCATTCTGCCCTGGCATAACTATGATTGCCTGCTACTTCTTACGTACAGCAGGCAGCATATGAGGAAGGCACGGCGTCAAGGTGCGTCCAATATAAACTACTGCCAACTGTTCACACTGCTCCAGGCCAGACGCCTTCCTTATCTTTCCGCACAGGGCTATGGCGTCCAAAATTGCCGCGTGCGCAGCGCTGGAATCCGGTCCATGCCGAAGTGACCACGGCACTCTGCCGCGGTCAACACGCCGCGTTCCAAACCAGCCTCGTCCCTCCACGCAACCTCGTAGTTCCGTTTCACCGAGATAGCAGGAACGACTTTCATTTGCATGCCAACCAGCTCCTCGAACGTCCAAGACTCAACCTTAAAGTCGCCGTGGAAAATACTGTAGTCGAACCTTGCCAGTGGCTCCACCCTGCCATCTTCATCTCCGGCGTCCGCCGCTACTAGGTGGCATCGCATTATCTCAGGAAATCCCATCCTGCGCCATTGTGCTGCTGCGCCGATGGTCTCGTGTTCAATCACCGTTTTCCCCACGTGGAGATCAACCTCTCGCTCGGTACCGTGCATATCGTTCACCACCGCCCCGAAATAGTCACCAAACGTGGCATGCGAATCGGTCTCGAAAGCTTCGATTGCCTCATCGGTGTGCACTTTTACCATACACTTACGTTTTGCCGTCGCGGTCATCGACATTCTCTTCGTGAGTAGCCCCCTTCCGGTTCGGATCACCTTGCACATGTCATCCTCGTCGTCATCGGCATCCTCCGCCATGCTTTGCACCGTTCGAGCTGCACGATTGGGGCGCGGTGCAACAGATGCTGTCGCTTTCTGCGTGTTCGCCTGAGACACACTCACTTTGAAAGCAGCTGTCAGACTCGGACACTTCTTGGCGCGTTTTCGCAGGTCCTTAGTCCACTGCTCCCGCAACTCCCCCAGAGCTTCCTGCTGCCATCCTTCCGTTCCATTTTGCGTTCCAAGTAGTTTATACCCGGGCATCGGTACCACCTCGAAGACGGCCTGGGCTGTCATGGGAACTCGTTTCCGAGTCTCCCGCGCTACGCGCTGCACGTGCTCAATCAATACCTTTTCATCCAACTGTTGAACTTGCGTGAGTAGCACCTGCTTTTCCCGCATCAAGTCCTCGTATGCTGTTGGAACCATACCGAATGCTACGCTCAGCCTGCGCTTGTTGCCTGACACCGCAATAAGCAAACCCGCCCCCAGCGCTTCCTCAACGCTCCGTCGGCGATGCAGGTACATTTGCAGGTATGCATCCATGTATGTGTACATGCCAAGGGCACACATGGATAGGGCACCTACCAGCAATCTTCATCAGCCTCTGCTCTTCATATTCCGTCACCTCCGGTGCCCTTGCTTTCGGTCGCGGCACGGTTGCCTTTAGTGGCACTCCTGGTTCCGAGCGCGCTCCTGGGCTCCCCCGATGCGGTGCCCTGGCATCCTTTGGTGCTGGTGCAGTAACCGTGGCGGCAGTTCGTGGGCTCCGTCGAGGCACAGTAGCCGGTTGTGGCGCTCCTGCAGTGGCTGGGCTCCCCCGTTGCGGAGTCCTGGCCACCTCTGGTGCTGCGGGTATACTAACCGTGGCGTGATTTCGTGGGCTCCGCCGAGGCACGGTTGCCGTTAGTGGCGCTCCTGCTGCGGGGCGTACGCCTGGGCTCCCCCTTTGCGGAGTCCTGGCCACCTCTGGTCCTGCGGGTATACTAACCGTGGCGTGATTTCGTGGGCTCCGCCGAGGCTCGGTTGCCGTTAGTGGCGCTCCTGCTGCGGGGCGTACGCCTGGGCTCGCCTGTGGTGGTGTCCCAACAACCTCTGTTGCACATGCAGTAAGGGAAATCACCAAGTCCGGGCGTTTTTTCTGGGATTCTTTGTTGAATGCGTTCACCGCCTGGATGTCACGGTTTTGACGCATTTCGATTGTGGTGCCCTTTGGGCCCAGATTACGCCGGTTGTTCAGACGTCGAATGATCTTCGTTTTTGCAGTGGCTTCATCCAGCTCGGGATGCAGCTCTCGCAGCGTTTTCACGCACATGTCGAAACGCTCTTGGGCCGCGGCGTTGTTTGCCCAATACTTACTCGTGGTTTTGTCCACAATCTGCTTAGCCTCCACGTCGTATGCCACGGGGCATTTCCGTATAACACTTTCAACTTTCATATGTGGACCACCTCCCTTTCTCACACGGTTTTTTCCTGATTCGAGCACCAGTGCGTGAACATCAGGGTATTCGTAAGATCATCAGGGGATCATTGGGAGTGAGAAGAGGGGGCTTCTTCACAGGTTGTGCACAACATGGGGCCAAAGGCATCGCATGAAAGCAACGGGTACCTTTTACTGCATTTGGTTTGGCTCCCTCCGCCGGCAGCGTACAAGACGCTGCGGAAATGTCACCGCTCTCGGTCTGCTGCGGCGGTTCCGTCTCCGCCGCGCTCGTTCGTGGAATATGGCTTGGGGCAAAGTGCACATGCCGGGTTAGGGGCACAACCCCAGGTCGATGCCCATAATCCATTGTACCCTGCGAGGCCCCATCACGTGCCCAAAAATTTACATACTATGTACAAATACGTAGTACGCAGGCCGTATCATATAACATGTCGAAATGTTCGTGTTAACTATTTCTAATTATGCTATATATTTCTAATAATAATTAGTAGAAATGTATACTATTTGTAAACACGTAGTACGCAGGCCATATCATATGGCAAAACACCAGGTTTGGGATACTTCTGATGGGATGAACATGATCGACGTGAGCGTGAGTGATGATCGAAGGGAAATTGTCGCGTGTCTTGCAAACAAGCTATAAATTCAAATAGCAGGGGTGGACCCTAAAGAACACAAATTTTTAGCCGATGCGCAGCGATGCCAAGACTCATGAAACGAAAACGAATCGTGAACGGAAAACTGTCATCGCAAACGAATCGTCATCGGTAATCCGGTATGCACGCTTGCATGATGACTTACATGGCCAACACGATCAATTACGGCCTAATGGAGATCTTGATCGATTGTGCTAGTATAATATGTATCTATATACACATTGCTAATATAATATGTAAATATATTTGTTGTAACTAAAATATAATAACTATACCGAGATGTTCTTAATGAAGTCGGCAGAATCTAACACCACTGCACACCGATGCAGGAGATCCATGTGTCCGTCTAGCGTGGCAGCCAAGTTACTCGGCTCAATGTTGTGCAGGGTCCTATATGACACACATGCGTCTTCCACGATGATAACACTGTATCCCAATTGCACCGCCGCAAGGGTCGTGTGCAGCACACACTGTGAGACATACGCCCCCATGATAACAATTGCTGATGGTGTTGGGTGTTGAGAAGACACCGCATCTCGCACGTTTCTATAGCAGGACTCGTGAGACATGGATATGTTTTCCGAGTCGAACGCATTCATGTTCCCACACAGAAAGGCGTGGTTCCGTAGTTCGTCAGCTGAATGTGGCCCAAGGTCTGTCAGAAAATCGTCGGACTCTGGCGGAATTCCGGTGTGAGCGACACCGGCTGAAGAGGTCAAGTATCCTCTTCCATCATCAAAAAATGCATCTGTGGCGGCCTGCGTTTGCCATGGCCGATACCACTGTGTCCAATTGATAGGGATGTTGGCATGGCGACAGGCAGTCAAAACTTTCTGAATCGTTTGTCGGTGTTCTGGTTTGAAGTCCGCGCCATGCGCAGCCTGAGCATCCAGGACGAGCACTGACAGGCAACGGGGATCTGCGTTGCCACTGCTGGAAGAAACGCCCTGGATATGCAACATTTGATACCCGGGGTGCTGGTGTGGAACCGGACGTGACCCGCATTTGGGAGTACGGCCACGCGATAGATCGCAGTCCTTTACGGCATACACAGTTCCACGGTGGTGGCGCAACGGAAATGACAGTACTGGAAAGAGCCAGACCCGCTTGGCTGGAACCACGAACCATGCGTAGAAGTGATGCGGGGCGCTGAAATCGTCCCTTCTAGAATCGACTTCTAACACGGATACCAGGCTGTGACCGGCGAAAGCCTCATCCAGCACCCGCTGTTGGTGGTGATCATGCTTGCGGAGGTGGGTGTCGTTATCAATGAGGAACTGCATTGCAGCCTCTTTCGAAGGACGGTCCCCGGGCAGGCCCTCCTTGGCGGTCTTCGCCTGCCACAGTGCTTCCAGTAGGCAGATTGTCCGGACGGTGTTCAAGTCTAGGACATGCAGACCCTCCGGAATGCCCGGACAGACAAACCCGACATGGTATCGGAAGGTAGGCATCAGCTTTCGGTAGACCACCTTCCCCTTGAGCGCGGCAAGGCTGTCATCAGGGCAGACCCAATCAGGTTGAGCCGGGATGAACGAGCTTCGCACGACATTCACCTGACCAGCAGAACCCAAGTTGTGTAACCAGTAAGGTTATCGGCTATGGGTTATCTGTACCAAATACGAGAACACGCACCACGCAGAACATTGCACAGAGTGACTATGACCACACTTTAATCAACAGTTGCTCACAACACGGGCATTACCACAACCAAGACTTTCGGCCAGACGGTAATATATTGTATACAGGGACACTTATTATTACAAACTACCGCGCTACACACACTGATTATTATTTACAGAGGGTTAAAATGTCCAGGGACTAAACGCTCGTGGGGATCGACTCCTTTCCCCACAGAACACTTTTGTATCCGAGAGGCGCTGAACGTTGAGTGTAACTTGGAGGCAGCCGGTCTTTTTGCAGGATTGAAGTCGAAACACGAATTCACGAGCATGGTGAGCTGTTTGGAAACTCTACTATCTTCTTTCCAAGGCGAAAATTTTCTGTTGTTGTCAAGCTGGCTGTTAGCCAACTGCAGCATGTCCTTCCAGGAAAGGCGACTGGCCATGAGTATTTGCATAGCGAGCCCGCCACACGCCCAGATGTCGCTGTGAGTGGTTTTGTTTGCAAATGATGACTCTGGAGCTGTATGAGAGGGCTGCCATGTTGCGGAAGGCAAGCTTACTGGGGGAAGCGGTGCCATTGAATCGGTGCGGTGGAAACGGGCCAACCCAAAGTCTATGAGTTTGAGACTGTGTCCACCAACATCGGGCAGATTTTCTTGCACAAGCACGTTGTTACCTTTCAGGTCCCCGTGCACGATTCCCGCGGCATGGAGGTCTGAAATGCCGCGAAACAAATCGATGACCAGATGGCGCATCGCCTGGATTGGTATGCCTGATCCGCGGGAAGTAAGGAAATCGGCGAGGGTCTCCCCGCCATATTTCATGACGAGGAACGCGGAGTGATCAGGACAAATTTGGGCTCCGTATCCTAAACAGGGAACGACGGTTGTGGGAGCCGCGAAATGGGCCACGGTGTTCATATACAACTCCACCGCACAGTGCCGCAGGCGACGGTGGAGGGCAGGGTCGGTGAAGTCCTTCAGAACGGCCCTCTCGGTTTTGTCAAGGGTGCAGTGTAGAAGGACGCTTCCGTAGGAGCCTTGTCCTGTAGCTTGGCTGTCCTGAGGAGCGCGGTACGTGACTACTTGCTGGCGTGAGACTCTTGGCACTCCACACTGTTTAGCAATTTTGTCAAGATTGCTGAGGCATGCATCCGGATCTCCACTCAGAAACCGTTTTGAAAGGGATTCCACCGATAGGTCGTGATGGAAACCAGGAAACTGCAGAGGTGTGTTGAGGTGGTGGTGGGGTGCGGCATGAATATCTTGCGCTGCCGCCTGGGAAAGCATCGCCTTTCGCTGGCGGTGTGCAGATCGGCGCCTAGCTGATCTTGAGGAATTTGGATTTGCTTGTGGGTTTGGGTGTGCAAGCTACGGCACAGAGAACACCAAATATACGGTGAGAAACAGTCGGACAACGGACCCCCGGACGGAAGAGGGGGTGATGGGCAAGCATGAGGAATGAGACGCAGCTATGAGGGGATGAGGGGAAATGATTGACGAGCCAGAAGACATGCCTGTGGGTAACACACGCAAGCATTGGCTGCAAGTCGGATGAATGAATGTCCACCGCACCCATGATGAAGGGTGGGGAGAGCGACGAGCCAGAAGACATGCCTGTGGGTAACACACGCAAGCATTGGCTGCAAGTCGGATGAATGAATGTCCACCGCACCCATGATGAAGGGTGGGGAGAGCGACGAGCCAGAAGACATGCCTGTGGGTAACACACGCAAGCATTGGCTGCAAGTCGGATGAATGAATGTCCACCGCACCCATGATGAAGGGTGGGGAGAGCGACGAGCCAGAAGACATGCCTGTGGGTAACACACGCAAGCATTGGCTGCAAGTCGGATGAATGAATGTCCACCACACCACAGAATTGGCTCAATCATGTGGGCACCACCGGAACCTATCTATCCACCCTCCAGTCCCCTCTTCCACTCGTTGCCCGTCCCGCCCGGGAGCTTTCTGCACCAGTATGGCGCGAACCAAGGGGTGCAGAATTGGCTCAAACCTGTGGGCACCACCGGAACCTATCTATCCACCCTCTAGTCCCCTCTTCCACTCGTTGCCCGTCCCGCCCGGGAGCTTTCTGCACCAGTATGGCGCGAACCAAGGGGTGCAGAATTGGCTCAAACCTGTGGGCACCACCCAACCTTGTCCACCCCACCATATCCACCCTCTCCCTCCCACGACACTTTGTCCCGCCCGGGAGCATTCTGCACGAGTATGGCGCGAACCAAGGGGTGCAGAATTGGCTCAAACCTGTGTGGGCACCACCGGAACCTATCTATCCACCCTCCAGTTCCCTCTTCCACTCGTTGCCCGTCCCGCCCGGGAGCTTTCTGCACCAGTATGGCGCGAACCAAGGGGTGCAGAATTGGCTCAAACCTGTGGGCACCACCCAACCTTGTCCACCCCACCATATCCACCCTCTCCCTCCCACGACACTTTGTCCCGCCCATGAGCATTCTGCACGAGTATGGCGCGAACCAAGGGGTGCAGAATTGGCTCAAACCTGTGGGCACCACCGGAACCTATATATCCACCCTCCAGTTCCCTCTTCCACTCGTTGCCCGTCCCGCCCGGGAGCTTTCTGCACCAGTATGGCGCGAACCAAGGGGTGCAGAATTGGCTCAAACCTGTGGGCACCACCCAACCTTGTCCACCCCACCATATCCACCCTCTCCCTCCCACGACACTTTGTCCCGCCCATGAGCATTCTGCACGAGTATGGCGCGAACCAAGGGGTGCAGAATTGGCTCAAACCTGTGGGCACCACCCAACCTTGTCCACCCCACCATATCCACCCTCTCCCTCCCACGACACTTTGTCCCGCCCATGAGCATTCTGCACGAGTATGGCGCGAACCAAGGGGTGCAGAATTGGCTCAATCATGTGGGCACCACACAACCGTATCCACCCCACCATATCCACCCTCTCTCCCTCCCACGACACTTTGTCCCGCCCATGAGCTTTGTGCACCAGTATGAGGGGATGAGGGGAAACGAGCGACGAGCCAGAAGACATGCCTGTGGGTAACACACGCAAGCATTGGCTGCAAGTCGGATGAATGAATGTCCACCACACCACATGATGAAGGGAGGGAGTTGGGGGATGATGAAGGGAGTGAGTAAGGGGGTGATGAAGGGAGGGAGTGGGCTAAATACGACGGGAGTGAATGGGTTCATGTTGAAGGGAGTGCGTGCTGACAGCTGTGCAATAGTTTTGCACAGCTCGCAGCGCTACTCAGGTGAGGGGTGAAGTTCCGGGATGCGGCAATCGACAACCGGATGGTGCCCGTGTTTGAGGCAGTTATGGCTCTAGATGTGGTGCTGCGGCACACGAGGGGTATCACTCCTAACTTCCTCAGCTTCCAGACCAAGCTCTTCCCGCCACAACACAGCATGCTGGGGATGGCAGATGGTGGAGAGGTGCGCTCCGCCATGCATCTTGGGTGGGCTCGGGCCTGAAAGCAAGGGGGAGGGTGGGCAAGCAAGCGAGGAATAAGAAGGCCTGGGCCCTACCGGGTCTTGGTGCGCCTGGTTCTCCGTGGACTGGGGATTCACACCCCCAGCTGCCGCAGCAGCTGCTCCGGCAGCAGCTGCTGGATTCCCAGCGGCTCCGGCAGCAGCGGGCACTGTCACCGCTGTACGACTCGCCTGCGAATCACACATAGGGTACATGGGTGCATAGGGTACATGGGAGGGTTGTACACTAGCGATGATGGATGACAACAAATCCGGTGATGGATGCTGTGAGGGTAGCCAGCAAATAGCGACGGTGATGGATGCTGTGAGGTTAGCCAGCAAATAGCGACAGTGATGGATGCTGTGAGGTTAGCCAGCAAATAGCGACGGCGATGGATGCTGTGAGGTTAGCCAGCAAATAGGACCGCCCGTGTTTGAGGCAGTTATGGCTCTAGATGTGGTGCTGCGGCACACGAGGGGTATCACTCCTAACTTCCTCAGCTTCCAGACCAAGCTCTTCCCGCCACAACACAGCATGCTGGGGATGGCAGATGGTGGAGAGGTGCGCTCCGCCATGCATCTTGGGTGGGCTCGGGCCTGAAAGCAAGGGGGAGGGTGGGCAAGCAAGCGAGGATTAAGAAGGCCTGGGCCCTACCGGGTCTTGGTGCGCCTGGTTCTCCGTGGACTGGGGATTCACACCCCCAGCTGCCGCAGCAGCTGCTCCGGCAGCAGCTGCTGGATTCCCAGCGGCTCCGGCAGCAGCGGGCAATGTCACCGCTGTACGACTCGCCTGCGAATCACACATAGGGTACATGGGTGCATAGGGTACATGGGAGGGTTGTACACTAGCGATGATGGATGACAACAAATCCGGTGATGGATACTGAGAGGTTAGCCAGCAAATAGCGACGGTGATGGATGCTGTGAGGTTAGCCAGCAAATAGTGACGGTGATGGATGCTGTGAGGTTAGCCAGGAAATAGTGATGGTGATAGATGCTGTGAGGTTAGCCAGCAAATAGTGACGGAAGGCCGCCGCCGCCACCCGAACGGAAACTCTAAAGTTTCGAAGACTCGCGGACCACAGTATCAGAGAACTGTGGTCCGCCAGTCAACAGAGAAACTATCTAATAACGCACGCAAATCGATACGTACAGTGAGGGGGGGTGAAGGTTAGGCGCTGAGGGGGTGAGGGGCAGGGAGAATTTAGAAGGAATAAGAGAGGCATACCTCGAGCGCTCTTGCAGGGCGCGTGCTACCCACGCTCATCAGTCCTCGCGCCGGAGCAACCCCCTGAAAATACAAAAAAAAAGACAGTATCAGTTTGTGCATGCACTTTTTTGGGAAAGGTTTAATGCGCGATCAAGAACACATTAACCTAGAGCGGATAACCTAAATACATTCAAGTACCTCAATGAAAGCTATGCAACAAACAAAGGCATATGTAGATAAAAAATATGCTAACGGCTTTCAAGCCTAGATTGTAGGCCGCAAGGAGGGCGCCACGCCCGAGCGCTAGAACCTCAAGGGATCTAACCCCCTTACCTCCAGCGCTGTACCTTCAGGCCCACACTGTACAGCGCGCCCATGCAGGGCAACCCCGCGTGGGCCCCTTATCGTGTTTCCCTGCCCCAAAACCATAAAGCAAGGATTCTCAAAAAACGTGAAAACAAACTTACCAAATCAAAGAGCGAGCAATTCCCCACCCAGTCCACACGCAATACGTACGCGCGTGAGCTATCCCTTCTTAGAAGAAAAAAAAAGACTAACCTGCTCGAGTTTCTGACGCTTTTGTAGGTTATCCATATTTTTAAAAATAATTAAAATATCCCGTAGGAAGAAGAGTTTTCAAACTCTCCCAGGTCAAACTCTTCTTCCTTAGAGCGAAGACTGCCAAATTTCCGAAAAACCGTTCGAATGTAAGTAACCTTTCCTCTTGTCATCAGTCATATTGTCATATTGTCGCGACAAGTACGCGTTCAAAGACGTTCTCGCAATTTATACCCCTCGGCATGGCTTTCTCAGAAATTATATTCAGCGTTCCCTACTCGCTTAGGCCCTCTCAAAATTTATACACACTTTTTAGGCTCTCGATGTTAGATTCTCGCCATCATTTTCAGACTTCAGCGGTTTCCACAGGGCAAACCAGCCCCTAAAAGCCCCTAAATCCTATTTACCCAGGATTTAGGGGCTTTTAGGGGCTTCAATGAATTTTTAGGGAACTTTAGGAATTTTTAGTGTTTTTTAGTCAGAATCCTTGTTCAAGTGTGACACCTCTAGTGAACTTATCCGAGAGTATATGTGATATCTCAAATAGTGGTTGCCCTTCTTCGGTGATCATCTGTGGCAGACGCAAAGGTGCTTGGATCGAGTCGTTGTACAGCTCTAATCTGGAAACAGGCTGTACCGGATGAATACGGATATCAAGATCTCCGAAATCTAACTCGTATCACTACTAAGAATCGAACCCTTACTTTCGGTTACTGTCGCTTAGTTTTGGTTATAGATGGTTATCGTTTGGTTACTTTTCGCTTATAAATGCCCACAGTGAATATATAAAAGATGGTAGTTGATTATTGGCCCGGAGAGTTATACGCCGGGTATAATTAAGGAAAAGTAACCAAACGGAGGTAGGAGGAAGCTTCCTACATGTTACGTGGGTAATATATGCCAGGGATGCGAACCTATAGAAAGTAAGTAAAAGTAAGGATTCTATATGAACGGAGGCTTGTGATTGGTTCTAAAGGTAAGGATACGCACACGTGTAAGCACGGGGTACAAGGTGTGATTTATAAATATTCCACATGCACACATGGGATTGGTTCGAAGTTTAAGCAACTGTCCACGTGTGGACACGACGATGCAGCCAAGTGTATAAAGATATTTACCAATGCTACGATGTGATTGGTCCGAGATTCAATGAGAGTTACTAGCCAGGCAGGTGGGTCCACGACTATAGTACTGTATCTACATATATACGTATATATTGGCGGTTTCCATCACTACGCACGGACTAGATATATAGGGGCATCTGACAGCCCGCGTGTTTGCCTGCATGGTGTCGCTGATGATATGGATACATACAAGTAAGGCCACGATAAGTTGGCCTCCCAGTCGAGTGATGGCATTGGCAGAGGATTTCCCTTGCCACAAGAAATGATGGAGTAGTCATATGGCGCTTCAGTAGCTGCCAGTACGTACCTCGCGCAGCAGGTGCACCACATGGTAGTGGTTACCATTACCATCGGTCGGTTCAAAAAACAACGCCTTCGGCCCGATGTACGTGCAAGGCAAAATCAGTTCCACGGAATCATGCTTGTCGACGACTGTGATCCCCTGCTTCTTGTAATATGCGTCTTCCACCTCTCGGTAGGCCAGCATTCTGGCCAGGTGACATATGGGTACTTGGCTGGGGTCGGCGACCAGGTAATAGGCCATAACCTTGGCGTATGGGCGCCCAAAAGGCACCTCCACCCCCGTGGGAAGGTCTCCCGACCCATGGTCCAAGATGGACACGTGGTACGACACCCGTTTCACCGCTCGTGTGTACATGGCGGATGTGTACACCTCCCCACCCAGGGACATTCTCACAAACACAGCAGTACTGAAAGGGAGCGGCGTCTCACATTGGGAATGGGCGTCAGGCAGGGCATCCCCGCCCAGCGCAGCTGCCTGAGTCATCTCCACATCCACCGCACACGACGTCGGAGCCTCGGTGTGCATGGACATGAATTTCAGTAGCGTTGCGAACACACCGCCGGATCGAAGGGAGGGCGATACCATTGAGCCGCGGGCCACCCACTTGCCGGCACCCATGAAATAGCAGGCAACCGTCTTGTCCTCGGCACCTGGGTCCCTCAGGGAGTTGGCGCCGCGTGGAGCCAGGGAACGCAGAGCGACAGCCAGCTCATGCATTTCGCGTCGGTTTGGGTACTTCCTAATGAACTCCTGCAGCGCCCTCTTCTCGCAGAGGGCGTTCATGATGGCCTGTACAGGCAAGTACTTCACGCCAGACGCCTTCACGATTCCCTTGGCCCGCTGTATTGCACGCTCCACCCACAACTCCAGGGCGGCGCCTAAATCCCCCACGTATTGCTCCTGCCGGAACAGGTGCACCACTGCAAGCCGCATGTTGAACGTCAACATTTTGTCCGGCCCCGTGAGCTCCATAATTTTGGCATGCGCCCACAGATTGTCCTTCGCTGCCTTCTGGGCTTGCATTACAACTGCTTCGTTGTAGGCCTCCCCGGCTACCACACTGCCTCGCACATAATGCACAACCGCCCGTCGAAGATGTTGCCACGCGTCCTCCATCTGGATGTTCCAGTTAAACAGAACCTTTCCGAACACCAGCGGGCTGTAGTACAGAATAAAATTCAAAAAATCCTCCATTGTGTACATTCCTGCACCCCCCCCCCTCTTATATATTAGCACAGAACGTGGACGGATCCTAAACCCAAAATGCACGTTCAACAGGAAAGCATTGTGGCGGTCGGCGACGTTGTCTGCCCCCATACCCACACGGGCTGTTGTTGCCTGATGCAGCAGGTACAACTTGTTATATTATGACAACTTCATCGGCTGGTTACCCTTGCAGTGGTGATGGGGGGTGTCGAACGCACCGAAGTACTTCACCACGTCGTGGTATGGCCGACCAACGTCATGCGGTGGTTGAATGCGCGCGGCCCTCGATTGGAGGAGCTCAAGCAATTTTGGTGGCAAACATAAATGCGGATGGGTGTTGCTTTTCATCCTCCCCAAAAGTAGCTTCAGATAAGCCTTCCCAATACCATAGAACACGCAGTGCCCAAACGGGTGCGCAATTGCCCGCATTGGATCGTAGTACGGGAGGCGCTCCAATGCCCCTCGCCCATGTCTGCCTGTTGCGCATGGCTCCGCCTCGCCTGACTCTGTTTTCCTAACCAGCTCCTGGTGTTTCTTTTTGCTCAGCATCAGTTCTGGGTCGTCCGCAAAAACCTCGGTTTTCCCGTCATCCGTTTCCCACCCGTTGAGCTCCACCGCCTTCGCGTATCCCCGGAAATACATTCCTTTCCCACCAGGGCCCGGGGTTCCCTCAAAAAGGCTGTATGGATCGGCACGATAGCTACCAACTCCCATAAACCTGCCCATGGTGCACCTCATCACCGTGTCTGCGTACACCAATCCGAGCACCACCTTCAATGTGTACGACCTCTTGAGGAAGGCATCGTACACTACGAAAGGATTGGACGCATCCCGCTTCCCGTGCATCAAGTGCAACAACTCATCCTCGAATAGTGACCATAACACCAGCGGATTTTTCTCCTTCTGCCTGGGCCCTTTGGTCATCCACAGATTCTCATGATACTTATCACGCTGCCGCACCTGTTAGTGCACAGCCCCACACAACCCCTGTCACACACTCATGCCTTTTAACAAAGGCATCGGCGGACATCATGCATGCCCTGGACATCGCCTCCCTTTGCACCTTTCACCACGCGACTCGCTTCACGCACTGCTACGAACCTGCGCCTCTCAGAACACATGCGACTGGGAAACATTCGTAACATCCATGTACCGATATGTGAAGGTCTTCGCTCTTTATCACAGCCACCCCCATAGAATAGCTCCTGCGCGCACCGCCACCCCATACGCTTACTATCGTGGGGCGGCCCTTTCCCCCCCAGTATACAGCTTGGCACTTCCCCAATTCGACCTAGCGCGTGATGATCCGTGCTGCAACGCGGTTATCACCCAAGCAAGCAACGCTGCCTGCAGAAGATGACGTGGAGGGGAGGTGGGGTGGAGAAGTTACCCGATATCTGAGTTCCAAACTTGACAATCGTCTGCCCCTGGAGAAATCACCATGACACGATGCTCCGCATACGCCACGTTCGGGTCGCCTCCTTCAGGTGTGTCCACCAGAATAGGTTCCTCCAACAATGCACCACCAATGTCCACGTGATTGTCGATAGACTTTGCCAACGGGGATGTCCAGAAATCATTCTGGAGTCGGGCGTCACGTCGTGCTCTGGCCTTGCAGAACTCGACATCCCTCATCCACCTTCGAATTGTGTCTTTTATATCAAAGTAGTAGAACCACTCCCGGGGACGCAGCTTCTTCCCAGATGCTGTTTGGGTCACCTCAAACCGTCGCTCATGGCATCGACGAACAACCGCCCCGGCGGAGTCTGTCTGCAAGACCGCTCCGCACTCCTCCTCCTCATTCCACTGCAGACAGTCCAATTCCCTAGGGAAAGTCCGACACCATTTCGGGCACACGTGCACAGCATGCGCCATATGGCTTTGCACACGAAGATAGGTTCGCATTCGGTGGAGGCTTGTGGGCAGTCGACAACGGTTTGGTCCGCCCAACAGCATGACGATCACATGGAGGAACCGGTCAAATGATATCTGGGACCATGCCCGTGATATGCGCAATTCCATAAAATAGCACACCGCCTCCCCAAGCTTTATGGCATCATCCCCGGTGTCTCCAATCATGAGTGGCTCGGTTAGCTCAGGGTCCGCGCATGGGTCAACGTCTGGCAGCCACTCCATGCCGTCATCTTCAACCTCGAGCATGTCTTGCAACAGGTCGGAGTCCTCCGCGTCCTTCCAGATGTCGTCGTCATTCAGCGCATCCTCCGCTGTCCAGGTGTACGTTTCCAGCGTCTGATTCATTCACAACCCTCCACGCCGTGACAACCATGCGTCATCTCCACTTGTTACCGTGACATCACCAGTAGGGACGGTCGCAAGCGTTATATGCACACCACGGAACTGCATACATGAGTGCAGGCCCGAAATAGGTTTGAAGGGATTCCGTTACCTCATTCAAGTAAGTTTTCATGAGGTTTGCTTCCTCCGCACGATTCTCGAACGCCTCGAGCAACAGCTTACGGTCTTCGTCCAGTTCATCGTCGCTCTCGTCCTGATCTAACGCCAACTTGCCTAAATCAAACCGTAGGTCCTTAGGTAGTTCGTCATCGCTGTCGTCTTGGACGCCCTGGTTGTCGTGAGGTACTGCCGATAAGGGGGGTGGGGATGCTGGTTCACTCTCGCCGTCCTCATCGTTTTCAACTGCTTCATCGTCAATGCACCAGCCTGCCGTAGCTGCTTCACCCTCGCCGTCCTCATCGCTTTCAACTGCTTCCTCGTCAATGCAGCAGCCTGCCGTTGCAGGGTCAGGCTTCCTTCTTACCCGTCCTCTCTTATCCACCCGCCCTCCCGCCTTCCATATCCACAGCGCAATACTTCTCACGTCAGCGCTCTCCGCCGGTGTTGATCGCCCGCCCCAGTCCTGGTGTCCTCTGTATCTGCGTAATGTCGCTCGCAGGCTGTTTTTCGTGCGAAAAGCCTCCATGGCGATTTTTTCCAGGCTCTCTGTAGGCAGCCCGCCGATCGTGCTCGTTCCCTGCGCCAGTACCAGCAACACCTTGCGTTTGCTTACACACAGCGAACGGGTTGCCCCGAACGGGGGATCACATATTAACAAAAAAACAAACGTTTACCAGGCAGCTGATGCATGCACAAATGGCCACCCAGTACGGGTGGAGGTGACTCGGTCGGGGGCGCACCTATTAACAAGCCAACCGTTATCCAGTCGGGAGATGCAGGCAGAAATGGCCAGCCCGAACATACAAGACTCTCACCGCACAAATGCCAGGGCAAGGCGCGCGATAGTCACGCAGCCAAGAGGGGGATGCGTAGCCGATGACTACGCCCCGTAGAGACACGATCATCGAAGAAGGTGGCGCCGTTCGAACATAATTGCACATTGCGTACTCAGGTGTTCCATGCTACACACCATGCTTTACTCGTTAACACAGTCCGTGCCACCATGCTACACGGCTTCATTCTTCAGTGCTATTAAGTGAGCATGTGTTGCACGTGTGGCATCGGCTCTCAAAACTGGCCGAGGAGTTAGCCCCATAGAGACACGAAGGTGGGGCCGTTAGAATATGATTACACGTTACGTGCTCAGGTGTTACACGCTACTCGTTATGCTTTACTGGTTTTGTCCGACAGGCTGTGCCACCTACTACACGGATTCAGTGCTATTACGTGAGCACGTGTTGTTGCACGTGTGCCGTCGGCTATCAGAACTGCTGCTCTCTGCATCGTCTTCCGTCAATCAGCGCTCCCAGAACGGAGTCCGGCGTAGCGGCTTTGGACGCGGATCATTGAAGTTGCCTTGGTACTCTTCTGGCTTCAATGCGACGTCATGTGCCTTGGGCCCTGCTTTCCAGAGCACCTGGTAGTCCTCCGTGATGGATAAATCCGGTAGGCGCACAAATTTCATGGCCACCAGGGTGTCAAAATCAAATGCCTCCACTGAGAAGTCACTGTGGAAAATGGAATAGTCCATAGCTGCACGCGCAGGCTGATCGTCGTAATCTTCGTCCACGCCAATGCAGTGGCAGCGCATAACCTCCGGGTGTCCCAGGGCGCGCCACTCAATGGGGGTGTCGTGCTCAAAGCATTCCTTACCGATCATCACCACGAGCTCCCGCTCCGTGCCTCCCTCGTCCTCTTGTACGGCAAGGTACTCCTCGCCAAATGCGTCATGCGACCACTCTGCGAGCTCTTGCACCCCGGCGGCGGTCAGCTCCGTCATCCGCTGCTTCTTGCGCATGCCAGGCGTGAGGTGAGTGCGGGCTGCGAGCGCCTTACGCCCGGCCTGCAGGACGTGGATCATGTGCGGCAAAGGTTCGGCCATGCTCTTCTTCGCGCGTGTGGTGCGCCTGGCCCTCGGCTCCCGGGGTTCCTGAACCGCCGCCCCTGCTGCGGGGTATGTGGCTTTGAAAGCTGCTTTCACGGCTTTACTCCGCTTAGCTCGGTTTATTATGTCCTTCGTCCATCGATTCTTAAGGCGCTCCACGGTGTTCACCTCGTCAGTAAATTTGTGCACAACGAAAACATTCTCAAACCCAGACAGGAGCACAGTTTCAAATATTTCATGGTTCATGATGACCCGTACACCCGTCTCCTTGTGTACTCGTGTAATGTGCTGGATGAGCACATTCTCTGGCAACTGCCGCACTTGCGGAAGTAGGCGTTGCACGGTGCGTTCCAAGTCCTCCAGGAAACAAGGCTCGCCTTTGGCGAACAGTTCGCACAATTTCCTCTTATTTGCTGCTCGGCCCAATGCCCAATCCCATTTTGTATATCAGTGGCGCACTTCCGGGAACCACATACAAGGAAAGTCCGGATCATCAGGCATCCTTGCAGACCGGCAGAGGGCCCATCTGTGGTGTGACCGTACCTTTCAAGAGTGCATCCCTTCGTCGTGCGTATGCTGCGTGGGCTCTGGTTGTAGGGCTGGTGACGGGGGTTTTTGTTCCCGCCACGGCTGCTGTGGGTGTCCCAGTAGTTGCATCCGCCGAGTCAGCCGCCGGAATGTGGGCCAACTCAACGGTCTCCCTTGGAACCGGGGCCGAGAAGGTCCACTCCTGCCTGAGGGCGTGCGCCTGCTTCAGCCTGTCGGCTGCTCGCCGTCCCAGCACTCCTCCCGTCGGTACAGGGGTTGCATAGGTATAGACAACGAACCCTATATCGGTTGCCAGCTGGGTGCGCGCAGACATACAAGCACTACAAGCAGCTACGCGTAAACCGTGCAATGAGTTTTGGATAGCCTGTACCTTGCTCGCTTCCTGCAGCAGGCACAGGATGCCTCGGGCTTTTGCGCGCTGCCACCGCCGGCGCGGTTGGCCGTACTGGAGTGCAACATGCATCTACGGCACAAACCGGCTGCTGCACACCGGCGGTGTCAGGCTTCCTCATTTTCAACATGCGGTGCCGCCTAGCTCGGGTGCGGGGCGTCATTTCCACAGCGGCTGTTGGCACGTCATTCGTTGCGGCTGCAGCCTCAGGCGTTGGGTGTACTGCCTGCCCCTGCGCGCCCGTATCGGTCGCTTCCGGCTCCCATACCGGAAGCGAACGGTCGCTCGTGGCGGATGCCACCACAGGCGTTGGGTGTAAGTCTGCCTGCCCCTGCGCGCCCGTATCGGTGGCCGCCGGCTCCCATACCGGAAGCGAACGGTCGCTCGTGGCGGTTGCCACCACAGGCGTTGGTTGCACTGCCTGCCCCTGCGCGCTCGTGACGTTCAACGCCGGCTCACGTTCCGGAAGCGGCCTGTCGCTCGTAGTGTTGGGTTGAACCCTGGTCTGCTTCTGACGTTCCGCGTCTTCCGCGGTCAGTGGAATCACGAGGTGACATTTCTTGCTTAATATGACAGTCGCGTTGAACTCTTTACATGCCTGCAGGTCCTGAGCTTGAAAGATTGACATGTTGTTGTCCGCCATCTTCAGCTCGGTCCGGCGACGATTCATGAGCCGGTCCGTCACCTTCGCCTGACTTTCTTCATACGTGAGGTTGTGTTTCTTCTGGACGTGAGACACCAAAAGCTCAAACCGCTCACGCGCTGCCGTGCTCTTGTTGATAGACCTCTTCTTGCACTCGATGAGCCTGTCCTTCAGGCAAAACGCCGGTGGCGCCGCGCGAATGCTGGATTCGATATCGTAATGAATCCGCTTCTGGCCCAGGGAGCTGCGAGACTTCTTGGGAGCGGTTGTCTTCGTCTGCACCCCGAGAGCCACATGTGACCAGGGGCTCCAAGGGATGCAAAGTAGGCAGTGGTAACAATGACGAGATTACCGTTCGACGACTCGCGCGGCACAAAGAACTTGCCCGATGTTGATGCACAATATCACCTGAGTCGCGCTACATGAACAATATGCTCGATGCGGATGCTCAGAGTGTGATTTATATGCCTTTGTTACGTGCGTCCGTTCATTACTCCACCCGCATATGTTCCACCGGGCATCTAGCACCTGTAATCTAGTCGCTCTAATTCTACCGTTGCAATTTCTTCCGCAGGCGCAATTGCTGTGCGTTAAGCAGCGGCATGCCATCCATCGACCTCTGTATGTCACGGCGTGCTTCACGGCAGAACCCACTCCACTGCAATGCCGTAACCATGCAAGTCGACAAGCCTATGCATCAGGAAGGTGCGTGCGTAACACAAGTTAATGCATTAATCAGAACTTAATGTAATAACATAATGTAATCTTTTTTACTTTAGTCTTCATTCTCACTACTAGTCTCGCTAACGTAGTCATCTTCCTCCGCATCCGACGGATCAGTGATGGCCGGGATATCACCCCGCTGGCTCTCTGACTCCACAATCGCGGCATACTCATCCCACCGTAAGGCACAGTGCCGGCCCCATTCCGCAACCGCCTGTTTGTCGTACAACCTTACCACGACGTAACCGGTCGGTGGTCTGTTTTCGTATTCCCTGTCATAGGAGCCTTCGGGAACCTCATCCGTCGGTGCCGGGGTCCATACATGCTGTGGGTCAAATTTCACAATCTTGCCTTGAATACACCAGGGCGGCGAAACGAATCTGCTGTCCTCCAGGGTGACTGCCCAGTCCAGTTTGACAGGCAAGGATTTCCCGGTTTCCGAGTTTATCCATTCCAACTGCCACACGCACCAGCCTATAAGCGATGGGTAAAGCCCGCTGGCACACCCGCAAGACCTAGCACAGGCCAACCGGAAAACAATGCACGGATGAACAGCAATCACGGGGGAAGGCATGTTGTGCGCACGGAAGACCCACGAATTAGTATTAAAAGCAAATAGATACGCGCTAAGTGTTACTCTGTCATTGTACGGTCGCCGCCGGTGACACGGTGCTCGTCCTCGGGCTCGTCCAAGGACCATGCGTCCTTCGGGTGCCGGCAGGAGCTGCCTCCGTCGCCCGTAATACATTAAGTTCTTGCCCTTTTGGAATACAGCTGCCACTGTGCTTTCGTAAGGAGGGGGCGTCTGGTGGCGGGTTCTTCCAGTGCGATTGCTGGCATTTTACTGAGCAATACACTGCGAGTTCACACCGGTCACACCTGGCTATTGCAGGCTTCTGATAGCAATAGCAACACAAGCTACGGCGTGCAGACACTTTCTTCTTGCCAAAAGCTGCCTGGTTAGCTTGCACCATAGCAGCCCGGGTGAAGATGACTGAGTACGGTGTGCCCGGCAGCTTGATCGGACGATCATAATCAATGTGTACCTGAGGACACGTGCATGCGACCACGCCGTACATAATAAGCACCCCCCCTTGCCGCCACAGCATAGTCGGGGAGACACACGTGACATGCCCCCATACGTGACGCGCCCCATACGTGATACGTGACACTACTACCATGACATGCCCCATGCCTACACCAGGATACACACATCCTACACGTGGAGAATACAGAGACCAGGTTCATCAAGCTCCGCAAGCGCAGACGGGGGTGCATGCATGTCACCTGATGTGGTGATATCAACACATAACCGCGCCCTACGACGCTTCCCTGACGCCGCCTTTGACGTTGCCCCCCTTCTTCTTCTTGGGTGCGTCAGCCCGCGCCGCCACCAGGGCTGCAGCCGCCGCCAGGGTTGCAGATTTTCCGTCCTCCTCTTCCAGCTCATCCTTCGGCGCGATGCGCATCCAGTGGCCGGGGTATTTATCCACGGGCACGAAATGAAGAACCCGGATCGGCACTCTGCTCTCGAGCTGGATGTCATCTGGGGGGCAGAAATGAATCATGCTGAAAGGCGCTACATTCAGTGCTGTTCCTGCTGACCCCTGCTCAATTTCATTCAGGATGATCCGAATGTCGGCTGGAGGAATAATCCGGTAACACTGAATCACCCGTCTGGCCATGGCCGCAAGCACCAGCATCCATTCATGCTCACTGCTGCCTTTCTTTCTGCGCAGTGTATCAGGAGTGGCGGCATCATGCCAAGGGAAAAGTTGCGCGGCGTGCTGCTTCAGGAAATCCCGCGCGGCGTCACGCAGCTTCACTACACGGTATTCAAGACCGTTGCGCGTGAGTCTGTGCATTCCGTCGATGTACGGGCAGATCGCCCGAAGCCAGCAATCACCATCGGCCTTAACGTCACGAATCTCTAACCCAGCCTCCGCCAGGTAGTCTTCAATCTCCAAGAGGGACGCAAACCCCTCTTCTCTCCCGGGTTGTACTTGCGTGAGCAAGCGACGCGCCTTCGGCATTCGCAAATCGACCGTTCTTTGGGATTGTCCTTGTGCTGTTAGCGTCAAATATTCGGGCAACGTGCTGAGCACGTGATACTCCCGAAGCGGGTGCGTGGTGGCCAAGTCCAATATCACGGGCATGGATGCACCATGGAATGGGGACGCGATGTGTGTATAGACGTGATGCACCACGGTGTCATTTCCGAAAACGGTGACCATGTTGTGCTCGGTTCCCAAAGTAGGTGCAGTCAGCCCAACAACACCCGCCGACGCGAGGCCATGAGCTGGAGCAGCATCCATCTCTCCCAGGCAGGCAGGGCCCTCCGCTGCGGCAAGTGTGTGTGTGGCCTCACCATCCCCGCTCACGTCTGTTGCCGGCGCCTCGCACACCGCCGGGACTGCGGGACGCGCCGCGGCCCCGCGCATTTCCGCAGTCTCAGGAGGAGGCGCAGCATCCATCTCTCCCAGGCAGGGGCCCTCCGCTGCGGCAAGTGTGTGTGTGGCCTC
The DNA here is from genome assembly GCA_001247695.2 of Cymbomonas tetramitiformis. Classification (NCBI taxonomy): domain Eukaryota; kingdom Viridiplantae; phylum Chlorophyta; class Pyramimonadophyceae; order Pyramimonadales; family Pyramimonadaceae; genus Cymbomonas; species Cymbomonas tetramitiformis. Next base: position 5,403 of record LGRX02010106.1, on the reverse strand, counting down.
ACCATCCCCGCTCACGTCTGTTGCCGGCGCCTCGCACGCCGCCGGAACTGCGGGACGCGCCGCGGCCCCGCGCATTGCCGCAGTCTCAGGAGGAGGCGCAGCAGCCAGCTCTCCCAGGCAGGGGCCCACTGGACGCATGCGGAGGTGGACACCATCCCAGCCAGGCTCGGTGCGCTTTCGGACACCACGCGCAAACACACACGTGCACCGGCATGCGAACGCTGGTGTGGCATCATCCCAGTTGTGGGTGATGGCAGCGGCCACCTTCAGAGCGAAATCCGTGCCGGGACACGCTATCAGGGATTCCAACGTGGGATCCAGCATGCCATCCTTGTCAAAAAGCTGGCGCGGGGGTGCCTGCTGGCGAGGTTTATTAAGGCGTTCCCAGGCCCGAGTCCAATCTCTGCACCACGCGGAAGGAGGCTTGGAGTTGCGTCTCCTTCGCCTCCGCTTCTTCTTTTGACCAACATCGTTAGGTGATGACGGATGCGTGTCCGCGGTCAGATGCTGCAATTCCTGGCCCTCACTCGAACCGCATGCTATGTCGTCAAGCACCTGGAGGACCGGATGTGGCTCCTCACCCGCCCGCAGCACTGGTTGTTCTGGTTGGGACTGCTGGTCAGCCGGTGATGTTCTTCGGGCGGCCACCCACACCGCAAACGTAACAGCCTGGGCCGTCGGGCAAGTTGCTCCCATCCGTTGGAAGATGTCATGCTCATGGAAGCCGGAGACCGTTGAACCCTGAACAAGCGTATCCAACAGGTCGACAGCTTGGTTCTCTGCTGGCTGCGGTGCTCCAAGGCCGAACTGCAGATTTGCCAGCCCGGCGCGCTCGCTATCGTTGAGGTTGGCGGCTTGTCCAAAGGCTGTCTTGAACATCTTGCACACCGTGGCCACATCCGCAAAGTTCAGAACAGCCCGCGCTCTGGCCTCCTCTGGGGACATGGGCTCAAAGCTGCTGAGGTCGGCAGGCTGGTAAGGGTGCAGCTCGTGCGTCCGAAGCGGCGGCAGCAAAGCAGGCTGCGCTGACTGCCGGTGGTCGTAGCAGCTGCCGCACATGACGTGCCCAAATTGCGTGAGATCGGTGTGCTCGATGGCATGCATGCAATACTTGCAGGCGTAAACCCGGGGAAGCTTTGAGTAGCTCCCCTGGAACTCGATAGCCTCCCTGCACGCGAAGCACACCATGCGGACCGGTAGGCCATACATCTCCTCTACCTGGTGAGGCAACGTGTCCACGGTGTTCATGAGGTCAATCACCCCCCCTGGGAGCACCGTCACCGCACCGAAGATGCAGAGGGACAGTGACCGCTGATGAGGGAGGCGCGGTGGGTGGCCCGTGTGTACAGGGTCCCCCACGGAAGGAAAATTCTTGCCCGGGCACACACCCCGGTGGGCAACGTGGGTGGCCGGCCACATCATCAACCACCCCGGACCACCACCTAGGCGAGCACGCTGGAAAGGGTGACTGGTGGGATATCCTTGATATGCCGCTGGCAGACCATCGGCATACTCCGACGCAACAGTTTCAGGCATCACCTCAGTGTAGGCCTGGTCGTCGAGGCACAGCAGAGCCGAAAAGGTATGGATGCCCGACTCTTCTCGCACCGGCTGCATCCCCAGCCTGGCCTCCATGGAATCGGGTGCTATGTCCCTGTGCAGTATCTGGGTTCCATGCGCCCAATGAAGGCCGGGTAATAGTAGAACTGCGTGACCGTCTCAGATTCGCGCCACCCATGCCTCTCCGCTATCCCCTCCAGTCCTGTCATCATCAACGAATGCATGTATTCCAGTACCAGCCGTAGACGAGCCGGGGCGCTCCCCTCATCCTGTTGCGCTGGTCCTGGCCAGGTCGCATCCACCGTATAACGGGCATCCGGCGCAACAATAACCGGGGTTTTCCCAACAGCCAGACTGTCGGAGAACAACCCCTTCACCGCAAGGTAGGGCTCGTACTCCTCAAGCGTCGCCGCCTGCGCACCCCACTGCTGCATATGGAAATTGGATGCCGCAGATACTTCCTGAACGCCCCTGGTCGCCATCTCCTGCCAGAGCCGTAGGCGTACCACCAAGAAGCTCCGCAGGTCTTCAAACTCCATGTTCTCAAACTCTGGAAGCTTCGCAGGGTCCTCGAAAGCCGACTGCGCCAGCTTCCACCCCTTGCTGACAGTTTTTATCAGCTTCTCCCAAGCTACACTCGTCAATTTCCTCTGCGTCTTTAACTGGCCGGTACGTACACACGTCCTGGTGGACTCTTTGGGGATCGCCTGCTCCATCGTGCGCAACGCTTCCACCGCGTTCGCATAGGAGTTCATGTCATCATGGCAGGTAGCAATCCAAACCAGAATCCCCCGATACTCCCCATCCAGCGCCTTCCAGATGGCGGCGCTCACTGCCTGCTTCACCTCGGCGATGGCTACGTCAAGGGCACCCATGGTCTCAGCAGTTCCTTTGCCCACGAAGATGTGATGATCCAGGAGCACATCGTGGCGAGCCTGAAAGGATTCCGTGTGCAAAGACTCCTTATCCGCCGAAGGGTAGGTGGTGCACCATATTGGAACACCACTCTCCCGCTGCGTGTTCCACCCAGCACCCCTTCTCTAAAGCAGCTATCCTCCCACCGCAAGCAAGCAAGCAAGCGCAAGACACCAAAACTACAGATCCGACTTGCCTGCGGGAACAAGGCGCGTGGTTGAGGAGCTATCCTCCCATCGCAGCCTACTGCCTCCGCAGACCCAAGTGCAAAGATACAAGGGACATCTTGAGTAAACAACAAAACAGAGTCAGACAACCTGCTACCGGCGCGTGGTTGAGGAGCTATCCTCCCACCGTACCCATGCAATCAAGCGCCGCACAACACAACTACAGATCCGATTTGCCTGCGGGAACAGGGCGCGTGGTTGAGGAGCTATCCTCCCATCGCAGCCTACTGCCTCCGCAGACCCAAGTGCAAGGAAACAAGGGACGTCTTCAAGAAACAACAAAAACAGAGCCAGGCAACCTGCTACCGGCGCGTGGTTGATGAGCTATCCTCCCACCGCACCCATGCAAGCAAGCGCCGCACACCACCCTTCTGTAAACAGCAAACGACGGTGCGTGTAACAAGAGGAGCTATCTCACAGCGCCATCATTCACAGCGATGAGCAAGCCGAAAGAGCTAGCCTAGGCACAACGCACAAACAAAACAGAGTTGTACAGCAGTCACGGTGGCTGGCGTACACAATTTGTACAGTGCCCAGCAAGGAAGATACTCTTTTTATTACAAAATAGAGTAGTACGTGTTACGTCTTACTCTACCCCGGCAACTCATTGCAGGTTTCCTCGCAGCTCGGGCTAACTGTTGCGGTTTGGATCATGCACTCCTACAACTGATATTTCGACCAACATCGAGGTAGGTCTGCAGGAACCAGTTTGCTTTCAGACTCGATGCGCGTGGCCTCCAAGGCCGCAGCAAGCTTGGCTGCTGACGGCCGTTTCCCAGGATCTTCCTGGCAGCAGTCCAGTATCAACCACCATAGGCTCTGGGCCACGAATTCAGTCTGCACCCGGCCCGTGATGACAGTTGGCACGGTTCGCTTGCTGTCGTCGTCGGAAACCCCTCGCAGCCCGTCGTGCGGATCACGAATGAAGATCCGCACAAGCAGTGCTCCCACCGCCCACATATCCGTCGCGGCAGTGGGACCAGTTCGCGAATACTCGGGGGCATACACCGACCCTGGCGCTTGGTTTAGGGGCGCCGCCGAGGCCCAGCGCTCCCTGTGGAAGCCGTCGACCGGCAGGCCGGCTCGGTGCTCTCGACGCGCCAATCCGAAGTCAATGAACACCATGCTATCTGGCCTGGTAGGGCAGAGCACGACGTTGCCTGCCCGCAGGTCTCCATGCGCAATGCCTGCTCCGTGTAGCTCGCGTAGTCCGCCGAGCAGCCGGAGGCACAGCTGCTTCTTGAAGGCCAGGGATAGCGGGGAGGTTGGAGAATCTAAGAACCGCTCCAGGGAGACCCCGTGGTCCCCAAACATGAGGAACGGGATGGGAGCACACTCCGACCCTGGCTTCAGGCGAATCCCAAAGTGCTGCGGAGGCGCCACGAACTCATGTGCCTCCCGCCACGCGAGGGTAGCCATGTACAACTCCCGCGCACACTCCATGAACCTCTGACCTCGCGTGAAACTGCTCCGGCTGAACTCCTTGTAAGTCAAGGGGAGAGTCTGGTTCAGGGAGCACCCGATCTTCAGCTTCCCGTACCCGCCTCGAGCATCGGTTGCCTCCCCCAAAGCCGTTTTGAATCGGATGGCTGCATGCCGAACCTCCCCAATTCCGCATGCCATCGCCAGCGCGCGCAGGACTGCCGGGTCGTCGAACCGGGAGCATAACGACTGCCGCTTATCCGATGCCGTGAGATCAGCCCAATGGTCCACACAAGGTCCGACGAACAGGGTGCGCGGCGGCGCCACTTTCCCCTGAGCTTCGGCCATCGAGGCAATGGCGTTTAAGGCAGCGCTCCGCGCCGAAGCTCCATTGATTTTTTTCATTCTCCGGCGACTCGCGGTGGAGCGCCTGGGTTTTTTCTTTGCGCCCTCGGCGGACTAGGAATAGGACATATCCCCACCCCTTTCCAGTGATTTCCAGCACGGCCCACCAGGACCAGGGCGGCAACCGGAAAATACCCGTAGGTTCCGCCGGATTTTCAAAAACAATGGACAGCGCTTCCGCAGGAAATGCCACAGCCAGCACTGACTAGTCAACAGGAACGGTTGCGAAGGACCGACCGAACCAAGGAGCGACATGACCTGGTTGGGGCGTCCAACCACGGCTCTGGCGGTGCGTCGAGACAAGGTGTTAACACGCCTTCCCGATACTTACATGAGGTAACATCCTCTCCGTCCAGGCTTCTGTCCGGAGATAACATACTCCCCCTTCAGGCTTGTTAGACACTTTCAAGAAGGACACCGGAAAGACCCACGTGTGCATTTCCAAAGAAGAAATAACATGCTGTAAGGGAATACAACCCAGGCAAGGGGAGACTCGATACTATTTACAGAATGTACTTTTTACATCATGTACAAACACAATCATGTTGAAGAAACCGACAGTTGCGACACCGACAGTTGCGAAGAACCAAGGAACAACATGACCTGGTTTGGGCGTCCTACCACGGCTCTGGGGGCGCGTCGAGACAAGGTCTTAACACGCGTTCCCGATCCACTGGCCGGCAGACATTCCCACGAATAAAGGTTCGCCGCGGCTCTGGGTGCGCGTCGAGCACAAGTCTTAACACGCGTTCCCGAGCCACCGGCCTCCAAACCCTCATGCACATACGGCAACGTATGTAATATGACAACAAAGAAGACTAAAACTACAACTTTGGAAGGGCGCGTGGTTGAGGATTATATATCCTCCCAACGC
>LGRX02010105.1:0-20552 GCA_001247695.2 Cymbomonas tetramitiformis | reverse complement strand
GCGGGCGCGTTGATCTCGTCGTTGATGTCAGTGGCTGAGCGGCTAGGTGTTTGGACTCGAGCTGGCGCGCCGTAAGCCGTGAATTCCCACAACCTGTCACTCAGGTCCGTTCGGGGAATTCAACGTTGCCACAGCCTGCGCAGGTCGAATTCACAAAGGTAAACATCATACAAACTGCGGGAAAAACATGGGTTCGGCTACAACCTCGTCAAACGGCAAAAGTCAGGAGTCACGGCTCGAGTTAGCGCGGCTACGGTTGTGCATTCCCAAACGCCGGTCACATACGCCGGTTTGAGCATATTCGGCAAGCAAGCCCTGCGAGGTTCGAATTCGCAAAGCAAATGGTGCAAAATATGGTACAAAAGGGCCGGGCGCATCGTGCACACACGTGAATACCGCTGAGAGTGACTGTGACGGCTCGCCGTCGCGGGTGTGAATTTATGACAACCGCAGCTTCGGGCTATCTCGCCGCTAGGCACTCAACGGGGAAAATGCCCCTCTGTGGGAATTCACGAGCGTGTCCTGAATTCGCGAACGTTTTCGGACAGCTGCGGATCTCCACCGCTGCGGAACAGCGATACGCGTGTCTATTGCTGTGCTACGTACAACATGTCAGGCGGCAACGCGCTTCTGCCACGCCGGCTCGTAGATTCGCAAAACGGGCGCGGGTCTAACTTGCACTCGCAGACTGTAGATTCAGGCTCAGATGGAAGCATGAAAAGCAGAAAGGCAAACGAGCAACGCAGGGGGCAATTCACAGATAAAACAAGCACAACGGCGCGACTTCGCACATACATCAGAGTGGCGTGCCGGCACTCTGGGGATCCGAACCAGACTCTTACAAACTGCTAGTGACAAAGCTCTCATGTGGATTCGAAGTATATGTATGCAAATATCACATTTAATACTAGGCCACAAGAGGCAAATATCACTATACCGTAGAATGGTTTTGAAAGGTTCGGATCTAACTTTTCGAAAGCAGAGCTAGCTAAATACTCAAGCGAGCATAGTGAAAGTCCGTGAATGCCATTGTCGTTTCGGATGCCCTGTGACCATTGGTTCCCAGTGACAGCGGCGTTTGGTGTCAACGCGCGCTTGCGTTTGCCCTGTCATGCATTGCCGAGACGTCATGTGTGGTCGTGTCGTGATGTCACTTCGCGTGATGTCGTGCTCGACGCTCTGCGGTTCTCGCGGCTCGGCACGGGCTGGTCGCGGCGACGTCGATGTAGCGCTTGGCGAGGCGTCGTGCATGATTTAAACTGGGAGGGCGATCTGAGCAGGAGGGTGAACGTGATATGCTCCGGGCGCTCGAGCGGACAATGAACTGGGGTAGGACCGTGACTGAGGGGGGAATGACAATTACTGAAAAAGGGGGTCATGGCTGGGGCGTTTGCTGTCGGCTGAGACGGGCGCGATGGGGGCAACTGCGGTGGGGTCTGACATGGGCTGCGGTAGCGTGACTGAATATGGGGGGTGTGACAGGCCTTTCAGGGGTGCCCGAGGGACCCCTTCTAAGCGTGTTCATAGTTGTGACAGGAGTATAAAGTATGCTGTATTCGAAAATGTGTATAAAACCAAATGTCGCCAAAATGATGTATGATGAAACAACACATCATCGTCAAATGTGTGTTGTCGAGCGAATCGAGTCAGTGCTAATTCAAGCGCATCGCATGCAGCTTGTAAGGAAGGATCGGCGATGCCTCTAAAGTTAGCACCAAGCTTCAGACGTTCTAATAAAGCACCATCTGGATAGTAACCGGCCAAATTACTAGTGCACACATGGTCATGTGTGCGCGGGCAAGTGAATGCCAGCCCATCAAAATAGTGTTTGCATGGACAATCGAAATCGGCATTCATGACATTGTCGAACAAATCACGTTTCCAAACGTCAAAATCAAAATCAGACGAGATCCTTGTACGCGAGGACCGATCATAATATAACTTGGGATCGCGCAGCATAATCAGGACGATACGTCGCAAGCGCAAATATAATCAAAGCAATTTCAAAATGAAAAGACTTCGAAGCATACACGAATGATATGAATGTGCACCTGTGGTGCGTCAAAACTGTATAAACGAACAATGGCGGTGTAGCCACAATGGGCAAATATGCGCAAGACTCTATTCACGAGTTCGCGCACGTATCAGCGTGTAAATCCGTCAACGTGAATGCAAGTTGCATATCTCAGCGACAAATACCATTCATCACTGTCGCGAATCATTAAAGACACAGGTGTTTTTGTATAATTATAGAGATGCGCCCTCGCTGGATAGGGCTTCAGCAAATCACGAAATAGAATTATACAGCGTGACATAAATGGTACATGTATGATGGGCATCCCGGCACGGTATAATAAGAACAGTCGTCGAAAAGTCTTATACCTGACTATATTGAGTTCCATTTCTTCTTCCTCCCTGATGTAAATCATCGTAACGCCGCTTGGGTGCACGTTGTGTATGCGGAACCCAATCAGACATTATAAATATACAGGCGATGAGTGCCACAGACAAGATGCTAAAAAGTGCGCCGTGATATATGCCAGCGCGTATGGATGGCATAAGTATAATAAATAATTTCCAGAGGGTTAACAGTGCCAGTCACGTCTTGTTGGTATAAATGAAGGCGCGTTGCGTTGGACCCTCCCGTCTCCTCTTCTGTATCAATACGGAAAAGTTTTTTAAGACTGCGCCAGTGGGGCTCCGCCCCCCACCCCCGTAACACACCTTTTTTTGGGCAGTGAGGGGGCTCCGCCCCCACACCCCCGTTACCCACGAACCTTTTTCTTTTAAAGCTCGCGCCCACGGGCCCGCCCCCCACAACCGCCCCCCTGGGGTTCAAACCTTTTTGAAAATACTGCGCCCCGTGGGGCGCCCCACACACAAACTGGTTACTTTCGCTTTTTTTGTTCATACATATCCTACATATGCACCTACTTTCGGTAGTCGTCTCGTATCACGGCGTGCCATGAATTTCTATCACATATGTTAGAGAGTCGTATATCGCGGAATGCGGTGATTCGATATCACATAATTTCGGGAGGCGTCTTGCACGGCGTGCCATGAATTCATAGCACATATTTTCGAGAGTCATATGTTGCGGTATGCGGTGAATTGTTATCACATATTTTCGGGAGTCGTCCAGCACGGCGTGCCACGATTTCCTAACGCATTTTTTCGAGAGCCGTATACTGCGGGATGCGGTGAATTGTTATCACATATTATCGGTAGTCGTCTAGCACGGCGTGGTACGAATCCCTAGCACATATTTTCAAGAGTCGTACATTGCGTAATGAATAACAACACTTTGCACACGAAAATGGGGCAAGGTCATCTCAATCACGAAAAGCATACACTAAATAAAATTACGAGGGTTCTTGAGAAAGTGTTCAAAGCTCGATGCCACCGGTTGCACCGATGCGGAGATTTCACCCCTACCACCTTGGCTACCCTTCGTCGCGCGAGCACCACTTTTCCCTTTCCCACGGCCGCCACGCCCTTGTCGTTCTTGAGTGACCGTATCGCCCGCGGCACGAGCACCACTTTTCCCTTTCCCACGGCCGCCACGCCCTTGTCGTTCTTGAGTGACCGTATCGCCCGCGGCACCGGCTCCATTGCCTCTACTGTTGGGTTGTGCCTTTTTAGCGGATTTGCGACGGGGCATCCGTTTCACGGGCGGCGGTTGTTTCCATTCACGAGTCCGCCGATCAAATGCATCTAACCATCTTTGGAGCTCCGGATCCGGCTTAAGATTCAGCAAATGAGATAGCTTTGGCCTTTGCCCATCGGGCCCGGGTAATATACGAATGCAGCTGGACTTCTTCACACGCGTCATCCCGACATAAAATGCTTGAAAGCATAGGTTGAAGACATTCTTCGGCGTTTGGCTTAGATCTAATATAATTTTGTCCACGGTTTGGCCTTGGAATTTGTGAAAGGTCAAGGCGAACGCAAGATCAAGCCCATGAGTTCGATAATATATCTTACTTTTGCGGGAGGCGCGATTCACGGGGAGTTCCTCGAGACGTTTGCAGATCTTAACTGGAAGTACGATACTGCGCGGACGAGTGACATTCTCACGCATATTTCCCTGGCTCGCCGAGTCTCGAAGCTCGGGAGCTAATGTCGCTCGATCGGACCAGTTTGTGGAATCCAGATGCTCAATGAGAACATTGACCGCGTAAGGCGGCTCGATCCACACCTCCTCGCCAGGATTCGCATTGTTGATTTTCGCCGCATCGGTGGACCTGCTTTCATCTCGGAGAATCAGGCTGTGGAATTTGGCGGGCGTGCCGTTCGCTAAACCACGCGAAGGATTTAAGTCGTTGTTTAGAATAATTCCAGGCGCACCGGCAACGAAAGTGCCTGTCAATTCGGGAAATTCCGACCGGATCACGTCTTCATGTCGGGAGTCCAAAAGTGTGGTTGCAATAGGTCGCTTCCAACGAATTATCGGTTGTCCACTGAGCCGCGCAAAATGCCGTGCACGCACATCATTGATAGCTTGTCGTTGCCGATTGCCAGTCACTGCCACCGTCGCGAAGAGCCAATCGCGGTCCATTTGTACATCCGATGCCGTGAGCACCTTCAGCCGGTCCAAATCGGACTGCGTAATGGGTCGTTCCTCCGAACGGCATCGTTCAATGAAGCGGACGTGATCCGGGTCACTAGCTGCTCGAACCTGCGTACGAACATCAACACACCAATAATGTTCGCGGTCGCATGCAAAAACCGCGGAAGAATTCGGTATTGAAAATAAATAAGATTTCCAGGAGGTATTAAAGTGATCGGAAATACCTGTTCGGTTAATGGATAGCGCCGGATAGCTTGGAATAGACGACCAGCTTTCTCAGCAGGGTAGAAGTCTTCCAAAATTCTTTACGGCCCGTAAACTATATTTCCGTTGGCCCGCTTTCGGCCAAAACGGTCAAGGAAGAAAAATGCCCGAAATTTTGAAATTAAGTATGGGGGTTTGATAAAAAGTGGCATAAAATGCCTATATTTTTGGCCGAAGTTTGGCCGGCTCATATTTTTGTGCGGCCCGGGGGCGAAAGCCCCTTCGGCCCGCTTTCGGCCCGGAGCGAGCTTCTGCGGCCCTGGGCCGGCCCGCCACGGTAAGACTTCTACCCTGTTTCTCAGCCACATCAAATGATCGTTGGCCGGAAAAGACGTTTAAAGCTTGTTTGTACAACGATTTTCCCACGGGGGCTAGTTGTCCAAAATCGCCCACAGCCACCACCGCTAGTCCCCCCCATTCAGTTTTGGCCTGGTCGCCGACTCGTCGGATTTCGGCACAACGATCTTGAAGATGTCCATACAAGCATGCCTCAACCATGGAGATTTCGTCGATAAGTAATATGTAGGCGGTACCGGGGCCAAGGCGCACCGCGTACTCCGCCTTCGTGGCCGGATTCATGGCCTTCAAAGGCACCGCCCTGCAAGCTTCCGTGGGCTTCATATCACCCAAGTTATGAATGGTCCGCGCACCTGGGATGAGAGCCGCCGCAACCCCGGACGGAGCGCAGCAAACCACGGTGCCATCATGACCGGATAAAAAATTCGCGGCGGTGCACAAGGCTTTGGCGACGTAACTCTTGCCGGTGCCCGGTCCGCCGTCCCACAAGGAAGTCGTCGGTGGAGGTGGAGGAGGCTTGCTCTGCGCCTCGGCGGCCAGACATAGGGATAACCATGACAACACGGGGGTGACCGCATCACGTTGACCTGCGTTTAGATCGGTGGTGAGTAAAAACGAAGCTCCGTCGAAGTCGCCTACCACCATTATGGCCAATCCGCCCCACGTATCACGCTCCTCCATAGGCATTCCTTCCACCGCCAACCTCCTCGCACAAAGCTGTTGTAAGCGGGCGAAGAGAGCGGCATCGTCGTATACGCACTTTGGAACGAGAAGCAGTCGACATTTGAAGATGGCATGATCCGCTGGGATGGGTCCGGTGCCAAACAAAGCGTCATATACGTTAGGGCACATCTCGTGAGCAAAGGCCCCAGATTCATCGGAGGGGGTGGAAGGCATGCGGAGGCATCCAATGTTGTCCGATGGAACGCCAAGACGGGATGCCGATGAAAGAAATGTTGACACGCGAGGGTAAGGTCGTTTCGCGTCCGAAAGAATGACAAAGGGGCGTGCCGCTCGATGACGAGATGGACCGTCGCCTGTTTGTAGTTGAAGCCACCCAAGGAGGTGATCGAAAATCTTGGCCTCGGTCTTGGATTGAAAGTCGGCGGGACAAACTCGAATGTGAGGATCGACGCCTGCTCCAATATCATGAGGCGAAGCGGTCTCGTCCGTAGCGACAGTTCGTTGTTCCGGGATGGACGCGTCCGGCTCTTGTGCCATAACTTCCGCTACACGATTGGCATCTTGTTCGGTGTAGGATGAGACCAAATCAGGACGGCCTACGCGGGTGGGTCCCTGAACATCGGTGGACGGATTGTTCACGCGGTCATCGCCGGTCGCCGGCATGGTCTCGGTGTGAATCCGCTCAAAGAAGTCGACGGAGCCCTGCACAAACTTGCGCTCCGCTTTCAACGCATCAATGTGGCTTTTCATTTTGTGGAGGCGGATATGGGAAGCCGCAATGTCACCCGTCAAAACTAGCAACCGACCATTTCCAACAAGAATCTTTTGAGCACCTTGAAACTTGACCTCCATTTCCAAAGCGGTATCTACCGCGGAGAAAACCCGCGGGATGCGAAAGGTGGAGTCGGATGCGGGCTCGGAGGCAACCTGAGAAGGCTCTACCGCCGCGGCCGCTTGAGCCATAAGATCCTCGAACTCGGCCGGAACAACCGCTTCCGCGGGAGGGTGTGCTTCCTCGGGGGCGGGTGTCTCTTGCGGAGACTCAAAAACAAATAAAAGAGCTCGAACGGTGTCGAGGAAAAAGGAATCCTTGCATGTATCATCGACGAAAGGAAATTGGACGGGTACATTTCCAAGGTTGTAACAAGCGGGGAGCATGTGTGCTTGCACCGCATCAACTTGAAAGGGGATTGGCAACGTGATCGCCCGATTCACCTCTTCGCCCACCAACGCGAAGAGATTGGCGGTGACCAAGTCCGGTGGTTGGACACCTTGGGATGAGAGCCGGTTTGTGAAGATGTGGTTGGAAATCACCCCAACCCGAAACCAAGTTGAGATGGGGCTTGTGGATGCACGCCCACCCGAACAGGCATGCGCCTTGCTTTTCAGATAGTGGACAAGGAAGGAGATCGTGTCCGGCGGGCTCAACTCATGAACCACGCGACAGATGCCGGGCTCCACGCCAACAATGGACGGCTCCAACGCCAAAGGCGTGTCCATGCTCGTTCCACGCCTCTCGGAAAAAAAGCCGCTTGCTTGGGAAGCGCTCATTCCCCCAAAGAAAAGAAGGTTGAATTCCTCATTGGACAAGCGAGTGGGGGCAAGGTCTTGCGGACCAAACACTTGCAATGGACGCGCGTTCATTTTGTTGTAGCGTCGCGGCTCTAAAAGATCTTTCAAGAACCGAAAAAGACGCGGTTCGTCTTTGTCGTTGACTTGGCCATTGGCCACGAGGAGTTTCACCTCACGTTCGAACGTTGTTTTTTCCAGCACCCCTTCAGGTTTTTTTGCATCGCTTGAGTCAGGGAGAGCCAGAATCATTTGCACGCGATACGCGTAAGCGGATGCGTGCACTTTGAGAGGGTTGAAGAATGGGCTTTCCCATCGCTTGTTTTGGTCTTGGGCCTTCAAAGTGAGAGCCATGAGCTTAAAACGATCGTCTCTCAAACTTGCGTATTCTGCTCTTGTCCAAGGGCTGGGGTGGGGGAATTCGGGTAAACGCAAGGAAAAGAATGGCCCAAGTACCACCAACCCCAAGCACTTCGGCCCATTCCCCAAGTCAACGTCCCCATACGTCGCGACTAGCGCGACGAAGTTACACCCTTGCGAGTGGATCACGTACTTACGAAGAAGTTTATACAAGGTACCCTTGTAGAAGTTCTCGCTTTCCACTCTTGATAGGATGACAACGGGTATAGCACCTTTTTGGACCTCCGCAAGGCATCGCTCCTCATATGCTTGCTCAAGTGGTTCCACTGGTCCACTCTTGCGAGGCAAACGCTGCAAGCACCAAGCACAAGAAACCCTTTAATAACGGAAAAAATTCAGCAGCGCTTCCGCCCATTAGGCTCAAAATTGAACTCATACCCTAACACCTAATGCAACCTCGACAATGAGTCAAAGGTTGCAGGTTAGTATGATGAAGCCTCGCTCATAGAGCCGCAGGCCTGGTATGAATTGCAAACGAAGGTTCCGACCGTTGGTCCGCAAACTTTCGTTGCAAAGATGAAGTAAGCAAACAACACGCAACAAAGATCGCAACAAAGGCAAAGAACAAAGATCCGTCGCTCACAATTTCAGACAACGCGCGAAGCGTACCAAAGAATCGTCCACGTCTTGGGTAAAGTCTTCCATTGCGTAAGTGCGTAAAAATATACAAAATTTTTTAAAGAAAGAGATATAATATCCAATAGGATATTACATCAGTTCACTGAAAGTTTCGTAACCCTTTAGGCTTTCCACTATTCCTATAAACGCTCACCACTGTCAAGAACTGCAAAAACGGTCACGATTCTGCAAAAGCCGACACTGGAAATTTGTGCCATGACACCATTCGGGTGTCATCGTCATTTCAATTCTCGCCCGAGAATTCCAAATTCTCGGGCGAGAATTCCAAATTCTCGGGCGAGAATTCCAAATTCTCGGGCGAGAATTTTATGTCACGCTCTCATCGTCGCACTGCTATTCCGTCATCATCATCATCGTCATTAGTTTCCATGTCATATCGTGTCGTTGTTTTCATCGTTGACTGACTCGTTCACTTCCGTCTGACGCGCCAGTGTCGGCTTTTGCAGAATCGTGACCGTTTTGCAATTTATGTCCGTTTTTGCAGTCCTTTTTTTTTCGCGTACCTCTGTTTTTAACTGCGCCCAGTGATACACCCCCCCGTAAGTACACCTTTTTTTTGGTGACTGTGTCACCAACTTGCATTCTGGGAGCTTTGCAGACTGCGTCACATGTCGTGAAACTTGGCGACCACCTATCTGAACACAAAGTGTCGACGACGACAACGACAACGCTTTGCGGGCGTCATCGATCGTCACCGTGTCCTGTGACACTGCATCTGCCCTGTCTCAGACTGTCACCAACTTGCACTCTGTCAGACTGTCACCAACTTGCACTCTGCGAGCTCCTGTGTATAATTCCCAACGCTCATGACACTGTCACCAACTTTCATTCTGGGAGCTTTGCGGACTGCGTCACATGTCGTTAAACCTGGCGACCACCTACCTGATCACAAAAGTGTGACGACGTATTCCCTCCACACATTAAACGCCGCATGGGCCCTCCGTCGGAGACGGGAGGGTATAATATGCATACAGCATACAATGTGTCGTGTACAGCCTACGATATGGGCGTCAATATTTGCACTGTTAACGGACTGAATTTTTTCCCGATTTTTCAAAAGAGGGGGAATCTTCGATTTCATCTCCGCCTTTTTCCCCAATATGCAAAATTATTCCAAAACTTTTATTTACAATACACTCGGGCTTCAATTGAATACACCATACGTTGTCGTGTACACAGCCTACAATTTGGGCTTCAACTTTTGCACTGTTCAAGGCACTGAATTTTCCCCCGATTTTTCAAAAGAGGGGGAATCTTCGATTTCTCCGACTTTTTCCCCAATACTCTACTGCAATAGTTCCTCTCATCCGATAACTACCCGTTAGTTGGAAATGAGCTACAGTTTGGAAATAGGCTACAGTAAAGATAAAATCGACATTTGTGTCGCGATAGCGTGCGATATCGACCCAGGGTAAATTTTCATCATTTAAAGCACTTTAAGGCGGTGTGAAAACATACCACGAGTTCCTTGGGCAGGCAGCCATACCGATTTATGTATTGTTTTGGGTTTGCTTGTAAGGCGATACAGGGTGATTTTTAGAGATAAAATGACAATAACTGGTGGAATAATAATCGGAATGGGTCAAAAGAGGTGTCTATGTGCATCTACACGACCCACCGGATAGGACCGGATGGTTGGTGAACCCTAAAACCCTAAAACCTAGACTGAAACACTTGTAGAGTGGCCGAAATCGACTCTGGCAGTCCCCGACCAACAACATGCCCGGCACTTGCGGTACTTATGTGCGGCTCATGGAGTATCCTCATCATCTAGACACATCTTCCAACCCATTCCAAGGTTTTACGCGCCGCCGATCTCGAAATATCGCCGATGACATGTCCCCGAAGCTCTAGCGGATCTTCTACGTTATGATCGTCACTGCCGCAAGGGTTTAAGCCTAGGATTTGGGGTTTTAGGATTTCTCGCCCATCCAGTCCCATCGGCTGGCTCATGTAGATGTTCTTAGATTCCTTGTTTGTCTAATCCCGACTATTATTGCACGAGTTAATCACATTTTTATCTCAACTGTAGATAATTGCCAAACTGCCAAATTTCAAGGACCCTCTACCCCCACTTGCACGTGCCCCTATTTCTCCCCCAATATCCGCTTTGGGCCAAAACCGACCCGTCCATCCGCTAGCGTAGGTCATGCAGATGCTCTCCGATATCTTGGTCGACCGGTTCGGAGTAATATACGATGAGTTATCATGTAGTAGGATAAAAGTGATTTGAGCCGCTGCCGGTAACACTGGGGCGGGTTCCCGAGCTATTATCCTGCGTTTTATCCCAAAATCGCGTCATCGGTCATCCTGTTCGACATCGCATCGGCTCATCGCCTGCATTTTACTCCGGAACCGGACTACTGTACCGGAGTCTCTGTTCGACCGAAGCGATCGAGGTCCGATTATTGATTTATTCGAGGTTTGTTGCCCGTTTTCCTATGCCAAAAGCTCAAAACCTCACCTGATTTTCCTCTTTGCTGCGGTTTGCGGCAGCAGTCGCAGTTTGCATATTCATTCTCTCAAGAAGCTATATCATATAGAGGCTGGGGATAGGCGCATTTAAAAGGTGAGAACGCCCTTTCGAAGTCTCGCACGCAATATCCGAGATGTGCTATGATGTATGTAGTTTTCGACGTTCCTAGGTTTACAGAGTTTCGTTTTGAAACGCTGAAATTGAAAACGTGAACTCCGCAGGTCTGTAGATGGTAGTTGGATGATATATCAGACGGCTGAGAATGGGGCGCGTTTGAAAGGTGAGAGGCCTTGTCGAAGCCCCGCACTATTGTTGTCAATTGGACGGTTTGTTAGTGCGTTTCTTTCCGCAACTTAGATTCGCGAACACCCAACTTACCCATAACAATACAGTCATGAGGTAACAGATCTTTCTCTGAGAGCTCCGAAGAATGGACCGGATTTCTTGTGCAGCGTCGGAGTAAATCTTGGATAGGGTGCTTCTCTTTGTCATCTGTATAGAATATTGAATCCGTTTGAGAACCTTGCACAAGCCCAATGGTAGAATAGCCCATTCTTTGAATAGTTGACCATGTCTCTATGTATACATACGCTCACTTGTTAGATGCAAACCGACAATCCCTTCGACTTTAAAGCAATATAGGTGTCAAGTTGTGATGTGGGCACCATACAATTTTGATCCTATTTTCGTGTGGTTTGGCAGACTTTAGAAGTTGATCGCATCGGAGTTCGCGCGTTGTGAAGCACTTTTACAAGGTGAGTGCGTTTTATCATCATTGCATTGGCCAGCAAATCTTGAGACATAGTGCACCTATGATGTTTGTGCCAGTGGTTGCCACACGCCTCCCTTTGTAGCTATTTAAACCCGATTTTCATGCAATATAGCTTGTAGGGAAAAGGGTGGACTCCCTTTGTAGCTAATTAAACCCGAGTTTCATGCAATATACCTTGTAGGGATAAGGAGAAGGGTGGAGTTGGAAGACTTGTGCTTTTAGGTTTTCAAGTTAATTGTAAAGCAACTGAGGTTTTAAAACAATTTGACCATGAATCTAACTAACGCTTGCGTCATTTAGTGGGCAAGGGGAATAGCTCTGTTATGCAAATGACCTTTTTTCCGATGGGATCCTTACGCGATGGGGTTTTTAAATCGTTGTGACATAAAATCTTGCTCTGAGGCTTGCTTGCTAGGCTTTTCAATCTTGGTATTCAAGGTTACTAGGAGTTTATTTGGCATGAGCCCTTACTTGGGCACCCTTGAGCTTAGCGTGTGGGGTGCATGGCATCGGTACGCAGGGTTGTGCGGACCGTTCAATATTCTAAGTTAAGAATTTAGAAATCTGAGCACTTTAAGAGCTTGCCTGCAATTGTGTGCATGGGAAGTGGCGTGCGGATTCTAATCATATATGGTGTAAGCAGGGTTTCGCGCTTCGGTTTTTTTGCATGTTTCATATTCCAGATTAGGAAGTTTAGTAGTTCTAGCAGTCACTTGAGTTGCATACAATCTTGTGCACTGTGGCTTGTGGCGTGCGGACCAAGATCACATATATATGTTACAATTGGGTGACGCACTCCGGGTTTTTTGCGTTATTCATATTCCAAGGTAGGAAGCTTCCCAGTGGTGTGAGCACGTGAGCCGCAGTGCATCTCACAGTTGTCGTGTGGCGTGCACATACTCATATATTGAGTAAGTTGGCAGCGCTCCGAGTTTTTTGCAGTTTTCGATATTTCCGGTTAGGAAGTTTAGTAGTCTAAGCACTGGCGTTGCATATGTGCGATTGGAATGCGGCGTGTGCATACTCATAGAATATATTGAGTAACCTGGTTGTGCTCTGGGATTTTTTGCAGTTTTGATATTCCTTGTTAGGAAGTTTATTAACAGCATGAGCACTTTATTTGCATCTTGCGTTTGTTATGTGGCGTGCACATAATGCTACAAAATTGAGTAAGCGGGTTGCGCTCCGGGGTTTTTTGCATTTTTGATATTATAGGTTAGGAAGTTTAGCAAGAGCACTTGAGCTTGCATAGAATCGCGTGTGGCATTTGGCTTGCGGATAATCATATATTTTGTGAGTTGGGTGACGCACTCAGGGTTTCAAGCTGTTTTAATATTCTAGCTTTTGTTTTAATATTCTAGGTTAGAAAGTGTAGCAGGAGCACTTGAGCTGCATAGAGTTGCGTGCATGCGCACAATCATAAACGTTTTAGGCGTCCAAGCAAGGTTGAGATGTGAATCGGTACTGGGAATGGTGCAGTGTTCCATCGGCGGCATGTCGACTTCGCCAGCATATCTGGCAGACTTGCGCAAAGCATGTGAGGGGATACCACGGGCCAATCCAAAACGTGCTGTCATTCGGATGAATAGGTGTGCAGGCCCACAAATATTCATCTGAGGTAATCACTTTGTTGAGGCTCGTTCATTGCATAAGCTTGGAAATAATGGCTAATTTGCTTTCAAGAAAAAATGCGCATGCTATACAATCATTTGTTGCGGGTCACCAGGTAGTAATTTTGGCACATACACCCCTCACTTGCAGCATTACTTAGTGCGCTAAAATACCATAGCCAAGTGTGACATATTTGCAACATTATTCCTTGTTCCAAGTTTGGCCGCCCTACATGTATATTTCCATTGATGCCATACCATATCCCACCCCTCAAGCGCCATCTCACCTCATGCGTCCTCGGGTGAAGTGCACGCAAAATGCATGCACAACGGTGTATATTGAGTAAAATATATTTTGTGGCTAACGCAGAATGCTCGCCACATTTTTTACCAAATCGGTTAAGTTCGAGGTATCCCCTAATCATGAAGATGATGAGGGGGACTCCTCAAAGCTTCACGATCTAGTATTTTTGTGGTCTGATAGTTACTATGCAAAGAAAAGAAAATCTGACATCAAAACGGATCATGGTACTATTCGATCCTATTTGGGGACGTGGAAAACATTGATCGTATGCCCCTCCAAAGCTTGCCCATACACTTTCTCTTTAGCTTTTATTGCTAGAGGCTTGCAGCGCCAAGTTGAATGCATCAAAAGCTCGCTTGTGCCCATGCGGACTTTGCGAGAGGCTTGCTCACCCCTAGGCAGCTAGGGTGTCTTCACCAAAGGCTCTATCGTACCCGAGTTGTTAGTGCTACAGGCATGCCGGCGCCCATGTTGTCCAACCAGAGGCTTGCTCACGCCCAGGCTCGTGCCTAGGCGCCGGAAGGTCGTTCACTAAACTTGCTACGAATACTTGCTCGAGCGCGATATAATATTTTGTGCGCACCCCTATCCTTGTTAAACGAACGGTTCGTTTTGATCAACGGGCTCAAATAAAGGTTGTGGGCACAGAATTCGGTCAAACAGGGCGTGCAAAAGAACAAACACCCCTTTGGCCACGATGAAATGACGGACGATGAAGTAGACTCCGATGCGGTGGAGGAATGTGATAGTGACACGGTTCTAAATGACCGACAGGCACACTGCATAACATTTCTGAAAAATATATCTTTACATGCTTTTAGTGTGTGAGAGAAAATCTCGTTTTGGAATGTGTTTTCTAGGCTGATTCACAGCTTCACATGCTTTCTAGGCTAATACACTACTTCTAAGGCAACACGTTCATAGTCTTGTGAAGATTACGATGCTCACACGTTTCCCATGCATAAGCATGACATGGAGGCAAGGACAAGAAGTTGGCTTCCATCTCAATGCCACAAGGGTGGAGGCATGCACTCACGGTTAAGAAGGTAGGAAGTAGAGTTACCTGAAACGACCGTATGCTGATCTTGCGTAGAAATTGTTTTTGGTTTCCTTTTACCCATGACGAAGTACCTCGCTTCACCCAAAAAACAATTCCAAAGCTGCAGATTTGCCACCCACCCCCCTCCCCTCAATGCACCCCCTCTCTTTAGGGTGCCGTCCCCGAGAGCTCCCGAAGGCCCCCGGGGCCTTCCTTATACCAAACTGACCCTCTATAGGCCCTCTTTGCAGTGGGCCCATCCCCCATATGCTCCCATGCATGCCCCATAGGTGCTGCCCCCTCTACAGCCTCTTGATGGAGGGGCTTCAGATTTGCCACCCACCCGCCTCCCCTCAATGCACCCCCTCTCTTTAGGGTGCCGTCCCCGAGAGCTCCCGAAGGCCCCCGGAGCCTTCCTTATACCAAAATGACCCTCTATAGGCCCTCTTTGCAGTGGGCCCATCCCCCATATGCTCCCATGCATGCCCCATAGGTGCTGCCCCCTCTACAGCCTCTTGATGAAGGGGCTTCAGATTTGCCACCCCTCCCCCTCCCCTCAATGCGCCCCCTCTCTTTAGGGTGCCGTCCCCGAGAGCTCCCGAAGGCCCCCGGAGCCTTCCTTATACCAAACTGACCCTCTATAGGCCCTCTTTGCAGTGGGCCCATCCCCCATATGCTCCCATGCATGCTCCATAGGTGCCCCCTCTACAGCCTCTTGATGAAGGGGCTTCAGATTTGCCACCCACCCCCCCCCATCCATGCGCCCCCTCTCTTTAGGGTGCCGTCCCCGAGAGCTCCCGAAGGCCCCCGGGGCCTTCCTTATACCAAACTGACCCTCTACAGACCCTCTATACAGTGGGCCCGTCCCCCATATGCTCCCATGCATGAACCTTGGGTGCTGCTCCCTCGGAACCCTATCAATGAAGGGGGTGCAAATTTGCCACCCCTCCCCCTCCCCTCAATGCACCCCCTCTCTTTAGCGTGCCGTCCCGAGAGCTCCCGAAGGCCCCCGGAGCCTTCCTTATACCAAACTGACCCTCTACAGACCCTCTATACAGTGGTCCCGTGCCGTATATGCTCTCATGCACGTCACTTGGGTGCTGCCCCCTCTACATCCTCTCCTTAAAGTTATTGATGGGTCTAAGGGGACTCGACCCTAACACTTACTTGCCTCATAATACACAAAGAAAAAGGGTTGCTAACAAGCAAGAGTGTAAAGATATGGTGCAAGTTACAAGTACCTTTTATATGCACCAAAGATGGGGCAATTTGGTGCACTACTTCACTTTCTACAACGAATCTTGTACCGCCGATTGAAGCACCGCCCTGCCACACTACCTCACACCCATCGCAACATTCCGAAAGTTCATGACGGTTCATGACCGTATGCAATCGAAAATATTAAGGTCCTATATATTACCTTTTATATGCACCAAACATGAGGCATTTCGGCGCATTCCTCCGCCTTGTGCGCCTATTCTTGTGTGGGCAAGCAATGCGCGCCACTGCCACAATACCCTATACCCATCGCAATATTACGGAAGTTCATGATGGCTCATGGACGTGTGCAATAGAAAATATGAAAGTTCTATATGTTACCTTTTATTTGCTCCAAAGATTAGGCTTTTCGGAGCATTCCTCCGCCTTATACGCCTAATCTAGTGTGAGGAAGTAGAACACCGCTCTGCCACAATACCACACACCCCGCGCAATGTTGCGAAAGTTATTGCCGGTTCATGACCGTATGCAAAAAGAAATATGAAAGTGCTTACTGTAAGCTTCAAGGTGCGCCAAAGATGAGGCGTTTCAGCGCATTTCTCCGCCTTGTGCGCCTAATCTTATATGGGCAAGTAATGCGTCAAACAGCGCCAAACCCTGCTCAGCCAAGGACAAATATGCAACTTCATGGAGGTTTAAGGTGTCGTGAGTGGTAAACTATGAAATTTCAGAGGTGTACCTTTTATTTGCCGGAGATTTGGCTCGATTCCGCAAAGTATCGAACTAGAAATGCTTTCGTGAACTTTGGGTTGCGAACGCCTAAATGAAACAAAAACATATTCAGCCCAACAGTTTGCAAGAAGGCGCAAGGAGATGATCCTGAAATAAGGAGTAATATATGTATACCTTAGGACTCAGTTTGACTCCTCTTTCCCCTTGCTTCGCGGATTAGGCCGTGTGTAAGCAACGCATGAAATGTAGAAGAACGCGTGCTCGAAAGCGCTCTTGGGGAAAGCGTTAGGCACAATCCTAAGAGATGTCACAGTGCTTTACGAGTTTATATGCCTGATATGAGCACAAAGTAAACATTTTTCATATTGTCGCTCTCTGCAGTATAATCCTGAAGATAATATTCAGCCGTAAAAAATGCTTCAGCACAGTGAAAATGCTTTCGGCTCAATGGGAAAAGGTAGCGAATTTCCCCCCCAAAACACGAATGACACCTGCTATCCGTTGAACCGCGCTATCGGAGCCAGGCCTATAGCTATAGCTACGATGGACACCGGCGACGCGGCGAGCGGCGACCTGGTGGGATAAAAAGCTTAACTTTTATCCTGATGTTTCTATTGGTGGGATAAAAAGCTTAACTTTTATCCCATCCGGATACAATCGGTAACCACAGTTATTCCCATTTTTATCTATAAGTGTAGATAATTGAGATATGACTAGGTAGCGCACCAGTTCCGCCTGCCTTTTTCCAACGAGCACAACTCAAAAAAAGGCTGCAGCACGTACTGATGTGGCAGACAAGCGAGGATATCCAGGGATAAAGCAGCAAATTTGGACGTTTGACAGAACAAGTAGTTAAGCGCGTCAGTTTATACATTTTGGAGTAGAGCATGCCTCAAAGCGACACAGGTTCTGATGGTGCCCGCTTCTCTCTTTCTTCGGCACCTCCAACTGGCACCTGGCGATCCGGCTCCCGTGGGCCATCATCATGGAATTCAGACCCTGGTGCTGTGGCTGCACTGACTGCGAGACCTGCTCCTGTCCATCATACCTTTACCAGTCGCAGCGAAAACATCCAAGCAAGCAGGCGAGTTGTCTCCCTTGTCGTCTGTAAGGTGCCTCTCCGTGGTCAGACGATGTGACTTTTTGTGTGCCAATCAGATTCCCAAGCAGCACTATCACAGCAAGAGTGAATACCAGGTATGCCATTACTATGCTTTGGCTTTGAGCCTTGGGCATGTTTAGTTACCCTGCTAACTTCAGCTGTTCACATATTGTAGGTACTGCCCAGAAGTCGCGGCCGCTGCAAGGGTTGCTCAAGACCGAAGCGATCGACCTGGTTGCGTCAAGCGTGGTGCCGGGTGGATAGAGGTTGGTACTTTGTCTCACTTTTAAGTCGTAGGTTCGTGGCGCTGTTGGATGTTATACCTTCATGCTAGGTTGCTGTGGGCTCCTGATAGTTAGGCATAGCGTTGCTCAATAGCTGCTTTTGGCTACGCTGCTAGTGGTTTCGCCGAAACTGTTTTGCTCTACTAGACAAATTTAGATTTAGGATTCCACCGACACTTGTGCGTGGTTCACGTGCGGTGGCTAATATTTTACACCCCTGTCTGATTTATGCTACTCGTCATAGTGGTAACCTGAATATTGTTTGTGTTACCTTTAGCTTGTCAGTATTCTATGCTCCAAGCGTCTCCCTAAAGTTGTTACACTCCAGTCTAGTGGCGGCTAGGGGTGAGTGGCCACTTGAAATAGTTTGAGACTAGAAGTTGTTGGAATTTGAATCACCATTATTCAGCTTTCCCTGCATCCGTGGAGTCTTAGGCGTACACGGATGGTACAGGCCACCTCATTCCTGTGAGTCCAGTGAGCGTTCTCATAACCTCACTGAAATATAGCCCTATAGTGCAGCTCTCTTTGATATCTGTGCATACATACTGTAACAGACGCCACCACACGGGCACAATCATGCCACACGGCCACCACCCTCCGGACTTGGTGCTCGCCAAAGTCTCGCTGAAGCTGAAGAAATCAGTTCCCCAGCTTACAGGGATGCTCTAGCTTTGGTAAGCGTCCGTGTCGCTACTTGCTTTTTGACAAGTGTTTCTTTTTGTATCTCTTCAAAGCTGGCGTAACCATTTATTCTGGAACCTTACAATAGATAAAGGTCTTTTTTGAATTACTAACTTTACCAGATGGCACGCCTCTAGGTGGACTTCGCCACTTTCCGAAGACGTCCCCCAGGGGTTCCCTCGCACTTTGGCTCTACGGCACCTCCCACCCGCTGCCCTTGCTGCGGCGCTCCTCCCTCACTCTACGGTGTGCGACTCGATCAACGATACGCATCGTATATCCTTTATTGCCAATACAATTCTGAGTGCTTTCCGTCAATAGATGTGCGATAAATGTCTCTGCTCCGGGCCATGCTTGTCTCTCAGTCCCTTGCACAACACGTAGCCTGCCTCGTTTGCGTCCTTGACTCAACAGTTGGAGTGGAGATCGTTTGTGCACCCCCTGACAGTGGCACTCATCTTTCCCACGATACAGGTCAACCAGGTCCTTGGCAGGATCCTCCTCCTAAAAGTGCAGGTTACGGAACTCGATATGTGGAAAGGGAAAGAGACGTTATCGGACCAGGCGAATACGAAAGCATCAGAACTGCGTTGGAAACCCGAGAAGTTGCCTGTCAAACGATATGTGATGCGTCGACACAGGTGAAAAACAGTCTCCGTGGCGCTCGCAAACCTAGTTCTTTGATAATAAGCTTGTCCACACTTACTCTCAGTTGCTTCCCACTGCAGGTCGAGGCCGGAATTCAGCTTGAGGCTCAAGTGTCGCAAGCATTCATACCTTTCAAGAGAGCAGATTCAATGTCGCAGGTATTTGGGACAGATACCTTTTCTTTTGGGGTTTCCAAAATATGCAGTCCCCAGCAGTTCATGAAGTGACCGTCGTTTCGTGAGGGTTTCGCCGAGTGCCTTCAAAAGCTGTACATGATGCAGTCAAGTATATGTGTGGCCGGCATGATCACCGTCTTGTGCATATTGCAAGGTTTGCGTCTGGACACCGAGCAAGCTCTTGTTTTGTGAATTGCTTGTCGTGGTGGTTGGGCCTTCGGGTGCATTTCACATCTTAAATGTGCTCATGGTACGCAAACAAAGGGCAAAGTTGTCTGTCCTACGGTGGAAAAGAATGCTGGGAACACATCGAATTTCCCGGTTCACCTTTGCTGCCGCAATCGTAGTTGGGCAGCCTTCCTTGGAGTGTCCGTGTTCAATGTGGCTTGTACGGCAGTGTACAGGCTGCCCTCGGGTAGGTCCACGTCTCACGGATAGATGATTCCTTGGTCAGGATATGTGGAGGCAGAAGCCTCCAGGATTTCAGAATATGCCACCTATAGATAGGTAAAGGGTGTGGGCAAGTCCCTTACCGGCCTAGGGGTTTAGAATTTGAATCACTCCTCAAAGTGCGTACGGGCAGCGCAGTGTGATGGCTGCACCTGAGAGCCGCCTCTACGTGTGTGCGGGTGGCGCAGTGTGATATTTGCACCTGAGAGCTGCTCTCTAGGTTTTTGTGGGCGGCGCAGTGTGATAGCTGCACCTGAGCCGCCTCTACGTGTGTGCGGGTGGCGCAGTGTGATGGCTGCACCTGAGAGTTGCTCTCTAGGTTTTTGTGGGCGGCGCTGTGTGATGGCTGCACCTGAGAGCCGCCTCTACGTGTGTGCGGGTGGCGCAGTGTGATAGCTGCACCTGAGAGCCGCCTCTACGTGTGTGCGGGCGGCGCAGTGTGATGGCTGCACCTGAGAGCTGCTCTCTAGGTTTTTGTGGGCGGCGCAGTGTGATAGCTGCACCTGAGAGCCGCCTCTACGTGTGTGCGGGCGGCGCAGTGTGATAGCTGCACCTGAGAGCCGCCTCTACGTGTGTGCGGGTGGCGCAGTGTGATAACTGCACCTGAGAGCTGC